>CAWUFW010020544.1:0-148128 GCA_963921515.1 Calotriton arnoldi | reverse complement strand
GGGTCGATTCCGATTCGGGCCGAAAAGCACCGACCGTGACTTCCGGAGCCGGGAAATTATACCGACCGACACGTACCTGTGGCGCCCGACACGCCAAGTACGATGCAATGCGTGCAAAATCCGACCGACACGCTACCGAACCTAAGTCGAACGACCGAGCCGCACGGAAAACAGCAATCCGGTCGGAAAACACGCGAATCCAACCGACCGACACGCACCCGGAACAATCCGACCGAAACGTACATGGCGAACCGCCAAACCGCAAAGTACGATGCAAGGCGCCGAAAACCACGAGCGAGTCGGGACGGAGGACAAGCCGTATGACCGACACGCATACAAAACCGAGCGCAAGCAACACAAAACACCGCGACCGACGCGTACGCAGCATAGAAACTGCACAAA
This sequence comes from Calotriton arnoldi, assembly GCA_963921515.1. Lineage (NCBI taxonomy): Eukaryota > Metazoa > Chordata > Amphibia > Caudata > Salamandridae > Calotriton > Calotriton arnoldi. The sequence continues at coordinate 147,726 of CAWUFW010020544.1, read as the reverse complement.
CACAGCGTGACACGAAACAGAGAATACCGTACGAGACAAATGCAGGGTCCGACTCGGTCACAAGAACGTTTCCAACATGCACAGACAGTACAAAGGAAAATCACACAAAAAAGTGCCAAACAAGCAATTACTAAGCCAATAAATACTGGGGGGGTGGGGACAGAGAACAAAGACACACTACCAACTCCACCTATATAAAGGACACAAATCACAACCATGATCCTTTGCAAATGCCATTCCACTGCCAGCACCCAAGAGACAGCAACCACACACCCACAGCTCCATCCCTCACACAAGCCACACACCATCAGCACACCAACAAATACCTACCTCACATACACCCAGCAAAACACACACTCACACACCCTCCTGCACACCAACACACACATCACTCACCATCACCACCCATCACCATGCTCCCCAAGAAGAATCACAAGTTCCTAGATTGTGAATTGGAAGTCATGGTAGACGAGATCCTCAGGGTAGAGCCACAACTGTTTGGCACACTGGTCCAACAGACCCCCATCTCCCAGAAAACCAAGATGTGGGGAGAGGATCATCAACAGGGTGAACGCACAATCACCATGTCTGCGCACAAAGACCGACATCCAGAACAGGTGGTATGACGTGATGCGCAGGAGGGTCGCGGGACCTGCTCAAGAAAGACTACATCATCCCAGCCAATACACCGGCAGTGGCCCTCCTGCCAAGCCCAACATACCTCAGGCCCTGGGAGGGAGAAGGTGCAGGCCATCCTCCGCCAGTGAGCCGTATATGGACTAGAGAACATCCCAGAGCCTGGTGAGTACACAACAAATGTACACAATATACTGCCACAAAACACACACACATCACTGACAAGGGAGAGTCAAACCATGCACTCATAGCAATTACACAGCAACCAGAACAGAATCATCCAAAATGTGAAGTGTCAGTCAGATAAACACAACACATGCCATCAAAAAAGTCACATCCAACTGTGCCATCACATGTACAAACACAACTACAACTACAGCTAGGCAGTGGCACAAATAGAACTAACAAACACATCCAGACATGTAGCCACCACAACAACACCAACACAAGTGAAGACCACTCAAAGGAAGGAATTCTGTGTATGCTGGCCAAGTCAGTGTAGCCAATCAGCATCATGGGGAGTCGCATCACACATATGCCCCCCCACAACTGTCCCATCAACACCAACCTGAACCATGCTCACATCACAGGGAGTGGAGAAGGACTCACAAGATGGCTGACACTGGCTACTGCTGTGGGGAGCACAAGGCCCTGCTGGCAACTGTGCACCAACAAACAGCAGGACACCACTGACTGACATCCTGAGAGACAACTTCCACTCCCTGCAATGCAAGCACAGTCCATGGTGGGATAACTGGCTGGCTGGGTGGGTGGGAAGGAGGACTTGCAGCACTGACCATAGTCACAAGCACCTCCCCTCACACACCCCCCAACACAAACTCCACAGAACCCACCTGGTAGAATGCAATGCCCCCATCCCAACACAAGATCCCACAAAGAACCACCACCCTGGGTTATGTTGTGTGAAGCACAGGGACACTCTTGGGACTTTTAGCCAAACAACTGCCAGGACAACACTCCCAGCCATCCTGTCAGCACAGCCAGCCCACCCCACAGGGAAGCAGAGTCAAAAGGAAGGAAGCATGGGCATGCTGGGAAGGGGGTGGCGGCAATAGCATGATGGGAGTCGTAGTCACTGATATTGGTCACCCCCACAACTGTCCCATCAACACCACCCTGAACCATGCTCACATCACAGGGAGTGGAGAAGGACTCACAAGATGGCTGACACTGGCTACTGCTGTGGGGAGCACAAGGCCCTGCTGGCAACTGTGCACCAACAAACAGCAGGACACCACTGACTGACATCCTGAGAGACAACTTCCACTCCCTGCAATGCAAGCACAGTCCATGGTGGGATAACTGACTGGCTGGGTGGGTGGGAAGGAGGGCCGGCTGTCAACCAAACACAACCAATGCAGACCATGTTCACACCCCAATAAATAAATAGAAATGCCCAAATAATGCAGGACAATGTGCCACACCAATATCAACCCCTGACTGTGACGACTTAGGACAATGCAATGTACAGGCCCGCACCCAGAGGCACAGTCACAACTGTCATGTGTGTCAACCATTGATGCCTGCAGAAACATAACATACATTGTGTGTGTTTCCCAAAAACAGGTGATGATGGGGACACAGCAGCAGACGCTGAGGAGTCCCAGACCCAGGCTCAAGAGGATGCGGAGCTCACTGGCGTCGTACAGCCTCTGCCCTCCTCGTACGAAGAAGACCAACCTGGCACATCCGGTGCAAGTCTACATGCAGCACCAGCAGGACCACCAGCTGCAGCACCAGCAGGACCACCAGCTGCACCCCCTGCACCCACCCCTCCAACGACTATCACCACAAATACCATCCCTGCCGACATGGACAGAACAAGGAGCAACACCAGCACAGGGACCCTGGACCAACCTGGGGCCATGGACACCACCACCACCACCACCCCCAAGGTGGACCAGGGTCATCTGTGCGTGCCACTGCACGCACTGCACATGTCAGCAGGGGTGGTGGGAGGGGTCGGAGACAGAGGTCGCTGCTTGCAGAGGTTGCTGGTGTGCATGATGACCCACAACTGGTACGCATAGCTGATGCGTACCAGTCCAGCACCGGAGACCTCAGCCAGGTAGTGGGGCTCCTCAGAGACATGAAACAGCAGCAGGCTGCCCATCATGCCCGCTTGGACTCTCACATGTCCCACGTGGAGACACACATGTCCCGCGTGGACTCACACATGTCCCGCGTGGAGTCCAAGTGGGATGCACTGCATGAGGACGGCGGTGCACAGGGACATTTTACAATGCCTCCGCCAGATGAACAGCAACCAGTCCACACCTCCCTGTGTGCCAACAACATCTGGTGCTGCCCAAACTGCAACTGCCACAGGGAGGGAGGATGACTCTGGCGGAGAGTCCCCTGCACCGCAGCAGCCTGTACTTGAGGGGCCCCCCCCAAGAAGAGGGGTCGTCCGAAGAGGGGAAAGTGAGAGGCCGATGGCCAAGCGCAACTCCCAGGAAGCCTGAACCTGTTCTGGATGTTCACCTTTGTGCACAGACTGTTCACCCTGTTGACGGCAACACTACTCCCACACATTGCATGGGGAGTACAAGTTGGACCAATGTGTCAGACAACTGTGGCCCCGATACTGGGGATTCTGTCTACCAGGACTTTCAATTCACCTAGGAACTTCTGATTGCAAGATTTATGTACAGCACTACCCATCCTATGCACTATTCACACAAATGTATCACAATAAACACACTAATACACCATACTTGCCTCTGTTGTGATTCCAACGTGGGTGCTGTTATGGGGATGATGAACTGCAAAATTACACTGTGTATGCGAACTGCAACAGCAAGTACAACACAGGCATGTGAGTAAAGGCAACGTGACACATATGAGGGAGACACACCACCAGGGCTACACAACACATACACACCTAGGCCATCTGACTCATTGCCTACACTGATGTTGCCAGGGAAGACGGTGCAATGCACAGACACCACACCCATTCCCAGTTGTAGTCAAGTAGCCCACAGGTGCAGTAAGCAAATGGCAGTCAAATGTGTGACCACAGACAACGCACATCACAAAGTGAAGCACAGGTTTATTACACAGTTGCAACATGTCGTAACCACTACAGATGCAAGGTAATCCCACCTGGCAGCGGGCACACAGTCAACAACTGTAGACGGAAGGAAGTCCATGGGTGTGGCGCACATCACCTGTAGGGACACAACAGCTACCAGCCTGGAAGTGCAATCACGTCGTCGGTGGACACAGTTGACCAAACGAATCTGAAAGTACCCTGTGAAGGACAGAAATGAGACACAGTCAAAAGCAATGGAGTACAGGACAGAACAGCAAAACTCATGCACAATACATGTTACAAGATACCCACCCAGAACCAAGTTAGCATGTCAACACTGTTGGGGAGTACAGCCCACCTGTAAGCACACATCGCAACACACATCCAGTCAAGTAGCCCATGGACACACTCCAACAGCACCAGAGCACCACCTACACATATAATGCCAACTCACATCATTGACATGACACCTCAGGATACTCACATTCAGCTAAAGAAGTTGGTGATGAGCTGTGTGCGGACATCACCCTCATCATCATCATCATCATCGCCACTGGCATCGTGGTCCAGGCCAGGATCCTCCACAGGTGGCGGATGTTGGTCATTGTCATCCTGGATGAGAGGCAACTCCTTCCGCACTGCCAGGTTGTGGAGCATGCAGCAGACGATGATAATCTTGCACACTTTCGCAGGGGCATATGGGAGGGACCCTCCGGTCTTGTCCAGGCAGCGGAAGCGGCTCTTCAGGAGACCAAATGTCCGCTCAATCACTCTCCTGGTCCGACCATGTGCCTCATTGTAGCGCATCTGGGCTGGTGTCACAGGGTTCCTGAGGGGTGTCAGCAACCACGGCATGTTGGGGTATCCCGAGTCACCTACGGACAGACAAGTGCACATTAGCTGACTTGGAAAAGTGGGCGGAATACTACAGATCAGATCACACACAATGGCACAAAGTCAGTACACACCGACAAGCCAGGCACGCTGGTTCTGCATCTGTGCCATCATCCTGGGGATGCGACTACTCCTCATCACAAAGGCATCGTGTGCTGAACCAGGGAAACGGGCACACACGTGTGTGATGGTCATGTCTGCAAGACACACCACCAGTGCATTGACCGAGTGATAGTGCTTGCGGTTCCTGTAGGCCTGCTCCTGGGCCTGTGGTGGTACCAAAGCCACATGTGTCCCATCAATGGAGCCAATGACATGCGGCATCCTCCCCAGGGCATAAAAGTCACTCTTCACGTCAGTGAGTCGTCGCAGTCTAGGGAAATAGATGTACCGGTTCAGGAATAGCAACATTGCCGCCAAAACATCGCGGAGCACACGGCTCAACATGGTCTGTGACATCCCACCAGCAGTCGCCACAGTATGTTGGAAGGTACCGGTGGCAAAGAAGTGTAGGGCTGCCATCACCTTCACCTTGGGGGTCAGCGCTGTAGGATACGGCCGGCCAGGCTGCAAATGTGGGGACAACTGCACTGCCAAATCCTCAATCAGCTGCCTGGTGAAGCGGTACCGTCGGATGCTGTCCCGTTCCACCATCGTTGCCAGGTCTGGGAATGGTCGATGGACAGCAGGAGCCCTGCAGTGCAGAGGAGAAGTAAGCAAGATTGTCAGTCACCCCACATATGCGGCATTGAACACACTCAGTATCCCAACATACATCATTATGAGGCACAACTACATGAAGTGTGCAGTTCCGTAAGGACATGTATGGTACATACATGGCCAACATCTGTCAACACGGTCCAACAGGTGGCATCAATTAGTCCCAGGTTGGCCCATTGGATATCATGAGGCCGTGTCACAGTTCCCATCTCCTGCTGCCGTGTCACAATCACCCCCACAGTGACATGTGAGGACAGATGTGCCCCAGGCATCACAGCTCAACGACAGGTACATTCCCAGGGACCCTGTATTGCCACATGGACACTGGCATTACATGGAGTATCATGTATACACCACAGCAAAACAACCATGACCCCCACAGGTAGTGGTCCCACTTGCCACGGCAGGACAGACATGGACGTCTGTGACACACACACGCACAACATCAAAGTCCATGCACACACAACATGGATGTGGAGACTGTCTCCCATTGTGCACATGAAATCAGAGACATTGTAAACACTACATGCACAAAGACTGTGGAGGACCATCACTATTGTGCCACTGGGACACCCTGGCTCAAACATACCGTCCCACATGGGACTCACGGGGTATGTGACATGACATACACATACACCACCGTGAAATGTGACCATGGCACATGCACAGATATGAACAGTTGCACATCACAGTGGTCATGTACACGTAACACCCAGGATCCTGTCCCCATGAACACGTGCACAGCCTGGGGGTGGCTGCCCACAGGTGACACCCACAGGACAACATGTACACCAACATACACACAATAGGAAATGCAGCCTTACATGCCTTATGATAAAGTTTGGACAGGCTGTCGTGATGTAGGTGTGCCCCTCACTCCTTGGGAGCTATCTGTGGCTGGCATATGTCCATCTGAGACAGGCATGCTGACATATGCCAGTCACATGTACAGTGATGCGTTGAACAGCAATGGACCGATCGGTGCCCCCGGGCCGGCCCATTGCATTCAATGTGTGCGGGTACGCGTTGTACCCCTGTACGCGTTGAACTGCAATGGTCCGATCGGTGCCCCCGGCCGGCCCATTGCATTCAATGTGTGCGGGTACTCGTTGTACTGCAATGGACCGATCGGTGCCCCCGGCCGGCCCATTGCATTCAATGTGTGCGGGTACGCGTTGTACCCCTGTACGCGTTGAACTGCAATGGACCGATCGGTGCCCCCGGCCGGCCCATTGCATTCAATGTGTGCGGGTACGCGTTGTACCCCTGTACGCGTTGTACTGCAATGGACCGATCGGTGCCCCCGGCCGGCCCATTGCATTCAATGTGTGTGGGTATGCGTTGTACCCCTGTACGCGTTGAACTGCAATGGACCGATCGGTGCCCCCGGCTGGCCCATTGCATTCAATGTGTGCGGGTACGCGTTGTACCCCTGTATGCGTTGTACTGCAATGGACCGATCGGTGCCCCCGGCCGGCCCATTGCATTCAATGTGTGCGGGTACGCGTTGTACCCCTGTACGCGTTGAACTGCAATGGACCGATCGGTGCCCCCGGCCGGCCCATTGCATTCAATGTGTGCGGGTACGCGTTGTACCCTTGTACGCGTTGTACCCCTGTACGCGTTGTACCGCAATGGACCGATCGGTGCGCACCCATTGACAATGGCCTTGCCTGGCAACGGACGCGTTTTCGAATTTCGAACGAGTCGGTTGCTGGAAATTCAGTTGGTCACCCACAACAATGTTGCAAAATCATGTATGTCATGTAGTTCAAGTGAAGGATGCTGTGGGCGTGTTTTGGTGCTGCTATTCCATGGATTGGCCAGATTCAGAAGATGCAAACGACTTGGACCTATCACTTTGGACACAAGGGACAGTATCTGCCTCTCCAGCACATATATATTGCTGGCTGTTCCCCTGAGAGCTCACTTGCCTGCACTACATGCTCCAGGACGACATCTGCCACTGCACTGCTGCTGTCTCTGCCCCTCTGGACCCTGCAATGGCACGTACTGTGGAGAGAGCCCCAGCCTTCAGCCTTGAGGAGAACCAGGCCCTGCTGGACAGCCTACTTCCACAGTACAGCAAGCTGTATGGGACACCAGGGGAGCAGGTGAGTGTTCTGTGCACTGCCTTTCTGAATGTGCATATTGTCTGACTAGCAAGGCTGAAAGTCTGCACGCCACTGGCTAGCAGGCTCACTGAGTAGTTGTCAACCCCCATAGTGTGTAGTGACATGCACTGGACAGGTATGGTGCAGTGACAGTGCATTTGAACAAGGTTTTACTTCCCATGCAATGATACCATGTAGTGACGTCTGGCAAACTGTCCATGGGCAGCTTTGCACTGCCTGTGTACATCATGTGCCCCTGTGATTGAGACATGTATATACAACTGTGTCATGCACGGATATGTTGCATGTGTAGTAATGGCCTTTTCACTTTGTCATCCTGACAGGTTAATGCCCATCGGAAGCAGGAGATCTGGAAGGACATCGTCCGGGCTGTCCGGTCCGTGGGGGTCTACAAGCGCCGGATCCGCAACTGCCAGAAGAGGTGGCAGGACCTTCGGGGCTGGACCCGGAGGATTGCACGGGTCCAGCTGAAGCTGTCGCCTCCTCGCAGGAGGGGCGGAACACGGACCCTGACCCCCCACATGCTCCAGATCCTGGCGGTGGTGTTTCCAGACCTGGATGGGCAGCTGAAGGCCAGACAGCAGCAAGGAGGGGGTGAGTCAAAGACTGCACTGTGAACTCTGTATTACATGCTGTGTGCCCTCCTCTGGCCTGGTTCAACTGCCACAGTGCAGCAGCCATGTTGTCCAGGAGCCATGTCCCTCTATTGTGCACTGCCCACTGCTCATCTGATACCCAGGTGTGGCCCTTACATTCAGGGAATTGTGTCACTTGGGACTGTGTCCTTGCAGTTTGCTTCACTAAAGGTGGGGGACAGCATCTGTTTCCCTAACTCTGTTGTGGGCATCATGGGTGGGTCCATTGTTCACACTACGCCTGTGTTCGGACATGTAATCTGCGTGTTGCTTTGATATGCGGTCCACTTGCTGAGCTGAGCCACCACATGTGCCTGGGGTATGTGGCACACGCCCATGCAGCGGGAGGGAACAATGTTTGGGCCCCAGGAGTGTGCAGATTACGTGTGTCACACATACATAGCCAGCTATCCACTGTCCAGGGCTCATCCCTCATTCATGTGGAGCAGGACAGTCATGCCTACTCCAGGCCATGCAATGCACTCTGTACTCCCACTCCCGTGTATCAGCTGACACATTGTGCGCAGTGATTTGACCCCTCAGGTGTCTGCCTCTGTGTCAGTGTGCTGTGGATTAGTTGCCAGGACTGCTGGGGTGTTTCTTGGTAGGGGCTCAGCATGCCCCTGGAGATGTGACCATAGGAGACGATACTTGTGTGTCACATAGGTGTTTGATCAGCTGCCCGTGCAGACTGGGGTATGCGAATGTGAAGTTCAGGCAGCTGTTCCCCATTCACAGCAGATTGTGAGGGGCTCAGGTTCAGAGGGTAGTGTCACAGGTCTCCCATATGTCCAATAGGTATGACCTGGACAGATGAGGGTTAAGATGATGTGTTGTGTGGGGGATGTACATGTGCACTTGTGCAGCTCCAGGACTTGCATTCCCCTTGACCTACTATTGTGACACAGTGCATAGTGTTGTTGTCTGGCTGCCAAGTCATACATCACTGAGACAGTGATGTATGACTTAGCAGTCATGCCTCTGCCATGGCATGTGTCTACTTATTGGTGATCCTGCAGGGGAGTGACATGTGCTACATGCACATCATTGTGGCGATGGCTATCAGGACATGGGTGCATCATGGTGTCTGTCGCTGGTATGCATCACATGCATTTCCTATTTGACTCTGGGCATCCCTTTCATCCGGAAACCTGTACTGACTCAGTGGCAAGAGCTGTGATGTGTGCATGTCCACATGCCACACCGTGTCCTCTGCACTGTCCAACTACTGTGTACTTGGTGCATGTGTCCACACTGGGGTGTTGCAATCCAACAGACACCAGACAGATGGGTGCAAGGCCATGTGGGATGTGAGTGCCATGCTTGGCATCAGACTGACAATTGGCTTCTCCTGTTCAGTTAGGGCACTTTTAGCAATGTACAACTAATGATGCCAGGGCTTGCTCTGTGATGTGCTGTGCTCACAGTGGTGTGTGCGTTTGGTGCAGGTGACTGATGTCTGTCTGTTTCCCCATTGTTTGCAGATACATCCACGGCCACGGAAGGGGACAGCTCCACGGACCAGGAGGAGCCAGAGAGCCAGACTGGGTCAGCAGCCGAGGAGTGGTCGGAGGGACCCAGTGGCACGGAGGGCGAGGGGAGCCACACCGAGGAGTCCTCAGCACCATCCACCTCAGCTGAGGACCAGAGCAACTCGGAGGATGACTCCCTTATGGAGGCGGGTGTCAGCAGCCACCACACCCCAGCTAGTGTTGCTGTCCCCACCACCACCAGCACCACCACCGCCCTCCCATCGGCTCCCATTCCCCAGGTCCGTGGAGGCTCCCATGTTCGGGAGCGTGTCTCCTTTGGGCCAGGCACCGCACCCCATGCCCCTGTGTCCCCTGCTGCCCTGAGTGAGGAGTCTGTGTACCTCCTTCACCAGCTCCATGTAGGGCAGACAGCCATGCTGAGTGTCCTCCATGCGCACACCGCTCTGTTGACTCAGCTGGTGTCGTTCGTGGAGGGCATCTCATCGGGCATGTCTGACCTACAGAGGGGCAATACGTCCATGGACTCCTCCCTGACGGCAGCAGTGTCCCTCCTCAGACAGTCCCTCACCCCTCCTGCCTCTGCTCCATCCACACTCCCCAGCACCTTACCCGTCCCAAGCACACACACACCGGCACAGGCACACACCAGCACACACACGTCCAGCACACAGACACACACGCCACAAACAAAACGCACACGCACGCACAGTCAGGGGACTGAAACCAGACTCACAGGGGATGGGGCCCTGGTACACACACACGCATCCACGGGCACTGCGCAGTCCTCAGTTGCCTCTCCCTCCAAAACACCCTCCCTTGCCTCACCTGCAACCCCAAAGACCCAGCGCCTCTTCCTCAGTGACCTCGGCCTCTTCCCCTCCGATCCAGCTGCTCCAGCATCCAGGGGGAAGAGGAAGCCCCCACACGGAGCAGAGTGCCCCTCGCCCCCGGACACCCTCCCCCAGGCGCAGACAGACTGAGGCCCCCACCCGCAAGTCCCCCGGAGTGGTAAGAGCAAGACCCCGCCGCCGCCCTGCAGCTCAAGCACCAGGTCTCCTTCCTCCATCCCTCAGGCCCCCACTCCACAGGTGCCCCCACCACACCCTGCCCCAGGTTCCCCTCCCACAGATATACCATCCCCAAGAGGATCCGGCCTTCTCCCCCTGGCACTTGCTCTCCCGGCACCACACCCCCGCTGCGCTTGTCTGTGCCACTGATGTGGTGAGGGTGTCCTCCCCTCTGTCCAGCCCACCTTGCCTGTTCCCCATTCTCCTCCCCTGGTGGTAGGCACTGCAGTGGAGTCCACTACCACCCTGTCTGACTTGGGCACTGCAGTGGCGGACCTGTCCACTCCATCTGCAGGGTCCACTGCAGTCGTGCCGGCACCCACAACATCTGAGTCATGCCCCCAGTTGTGCCGGCACACACCATGTCAGACACCTCCACTGCAGTTGTCAGTGGCTCTCCAGCACCCACCACCCCTTCCCTGCTTCCTCCTGGTGAGCCCTGATCCTGTCCCTGCGGTGCCTGGCCTACTCCCCGGTTGCCCCTCCTAGTGGATTGTCCCTGGTTTTGTGCAGGCATGCGTAGGGTGACATCTGCCACTGTCACCCTGTTTGGACTTTTACAATGGACTGGCCATTGGCCTTTGTGTTTTTTCTGGACTTTGTTTTCATTCCACACATATGCTGAATAAAGCAACTTTCTGTTCTCTAGTGCTTATGCTTCTGATGTACATGTTGTTGATGATGCTAACCATGCCCTTGCTGCAGTGATGGTGATATTTGGTCTCATGATAATGAAGTGTTACTGTGCAGGAACCCATGTGGTCCAGGGGGAATGTGTCCTATCCTGTGGTGTATCCATGTCATCCATAGCAGCATCTGAGGGTGTCATGTGTTCAGTATTTGGCAATGGGATTTCCTACTTAGATTAGCTATTTCACATCTGTGGCTTCCACCCCTGCACATCTGTTGTGCCTGCCATTGTTCAATTCGTCTACTTCCCTGACCGTGTGGTCATCTCCACTGGACATGCAGGTTTGGGCATCAATGGGGAAGGACTCATCTGTGTTGTCAGTGCAACATTGCTATACAAGTGTGTTGGATCTGTGCTGATGATTCCGTTGGCACTTCCATGACCAGGCTGTTGTTACGGGAGCCCTCATTTGGTGCTAATTGTTGATTGTGTGACCAAGTGCTCAGCTGACATGATGGGGCCCTACTGAGGCAACATATGGCACAGCTTTCCTCACACAGGAGTGGAGTCCCCTCATGGTAGTGTGTACTCCTGTGACATTGCCTGCGCCCAAGGTGTGTGTTGTATGTGCATGTCTGTGTGTTCACTTCCGTTTAGCTGTGCATGCTGTGATCCCTAGTGTTGTACCTGTTTGTGATGCTAGCTGAGTTGACCTATGTTCCCCCCAAGTCTTCTCCCTGGGTTCTCTGTGATGTGGGTGCATGGCACATTACTGGTCATCAGGGTGTCACCCATAGGTGTGTTTGCTGTCAGGGCTGAGTTTGTGTGCAGACGCAGATGGGTCACAGTCAGGTTTCCCCTTGGCACTTGTTGTTTGCCCCTGTCATGTGATTTCCAGTTTGTGTTATCTTTCAGTGATTGTGACACGTTGTGTGTGTGACTGCTGGCACTCCTCAGGGTCCGGGCTGCAATGTTGGTTGTTGTCTATGTGTGTTCTTTGTGGGTGACCTTGGCTTCTTCATTGGTGTGTGACTGTGGATGGGATCCCATTGGTTGGTGTGGTATTGCCGTCATGTCCATGTACAGCGTAGTGTGCAGTGTGTCAGACATTCAGGAGTCTTGTTGGGTGGCCATGTGTGATGTGTTTCTGCACCTTGGTTCCCACCCACCACCATGGAATAGTCATGGGTGCATGTGCAATGTCACCAGTGCATGTGTACTTCACTGCTGCACATTGTTGGAGGTCGAGGGTGTGGTGTTGAGTGTGTGCAGATGAGAGTTGTTGCCCGGCTAGGCCCCTGCCTCCATGTTGGCCTTGGCTTACTGGCCATGCTGATTGATTTGTGCTTGTGTAGGTGTGATGGTAGTTTGTTGCTCAGGACACATGACTGTGGTTCACAGTGTGAACCACATTTAGCTTTGTCATCACAGTGGGATTGTAATGCAGCCCAGGGTCACCACATTGTGGGGGCCCTGGGGGTGGTGCTGTGGTGTGTCTGTGTCTTGCTGTGTCAGTTGCTGTCCCTACGTGCCTGTGTGACATGTGTGATTTGTGCTCCCTCTCATCTGACAATGCCTGCTTGCCCACATAGGGGATTTGGATCCATGAGTTACCTTTGTGTGGCACTGTATGCACATCTGTATGATTGGTATTCAGGTCTCCTCATGTGTTGTGTGGTTGCCTGGGGACACTGGCACCCCCCCTCACCTGTTGTGTATGATGTGCAGTGTGGGTCTGCCTGTTTGTGTTTGTGCATCTGCACCACTGCATTGGCATATCTTGGGTGTGCCATTGGCTGTATGTAGTTTTGTGGGTTTCCCCTGCTGTCCCTGGGACTCCTAGGTCATCGGTCAGCACAATGATCATGGTTTGTGTGTCCCATTGCTGCCATGGTATGGTATCTGTTCACCTCACATCTGCAGTCTCCACATGGTATCTGCATTTGTGTGCCCATTTGTGCAAATATGTGGGTCTGCATTCTGATGGTCACTTCTGTCATTGTGTCATTGATGAATGTTGACGGTGTCAGCCCCCATGGGTGTTGTTTGTCTGCACATGGCCAAAGGTATGTCTTATTTGCACTGCAGTATTTGGCTCACCCAATTTATGTTGCAATGGGACACATACACTACTTTGCCACTGATGTGTTTTTTGTTCTGTGACCAGGAATCATCCATGCAGTTTGGCAGTTGCACCTCTTTCTTTGTCAACACTTACCTTTTGGTCACTGTGATGATGGGGGTTTGGACCCCATTGCCACAATGTTCAAAATGTGCTTCAGCTATGGACCCCACACTTACCTTTTGGTCACTGTGGTGATGGGGGTTTGGACCCCATTGCCACAATGTTCAAAATGTGCTTCAGCTATGGACCCCACACTTACCTTTTGGTCACTGTGGTGATGGGGGTTTAGACCCCATTGCCACAATGTTCAAAATGTGCTTCAGCTATGGACCCCACACTTACATTTTGGTCACTGTGATGATGGGGGTTTGGACCCCATTGCCACAATGGTCATGGCCTGCCTGCATTGTGGGTGGCACACACATATATGTGTGGCACATGTGCTAGGGGGTCACATTGTATGTTCAAAGTCATGTTCGGTGTTGTAGGCATTTGACACAGTCTACACACGCTTGTCATGGTGTTGGGGGGATGTCTTCTTCTTGCATTCCCTAGGTTGTGGTGTGCTGGTTGTGTCATGCATTGTCCATCCTATGAGTGGGGGTGGTAGTAGTGGTAGGCATCCAGCCCCCCTGGGTGAGGGTGGTAGTAGTGGTAGGCATCCAGCCCCCCTGGGTGAGGGTGGTAGTAGTGGTAGGCATCCAGCCCCCTGGCTAAGGGTGGTGGTAGGCATCCAGCCCCCCTGGGTGAGGGTGGTAGTAGTGGTAGGCATCCAGCCCCCCTGGGTGAGGGTGGTAGTAGTGGTAGGCATCCAGCCCCCCTGGCTAAGGGTGGTGGTAGGCATCCAGCCCCCCTGGGTGAGGGTGGTAGTAGTGGTAGGCATCCAGCCCCCCTGGGTGAGGGTGGTAGTAGTGGTAGGCATCCAGCCCCCCTGGGTGAGGGTGGTAGTAGTGGTAGGCATCCAGCCCCCCTGGCTAAGGGTGGTGGTAGGCATCCAGCCCCCCTGGGTGAGGGTGGTAGTAGTGGTAGGCATCCAGCCCCCCTGGGTGAGGGTGGTAGTAGTGGTAGGCATCCAGCCCCCTGGCTAAGGGTGGTGGTAGGCATCCAGCCCCCCTGGGTGAGGGTGGTAGTAGTGGTAGGCATCCAGCCCCCCTGGGTGAGGGTGGTAGTAGTGGTAGGCATCCAGCCCCCCTGGCTAAGGGTGGTGGTAGGCATCCAGCCCCCCTGGGTGAGGGTGGTAGTAGTGGTAGGCATCCAGCCCCCCTGGGTGAGGGTGGTAGTAGTGGTAGGCATCCAGCCCCCCTGGGTGAGGGTGGTAGTAGTGGTAGGCATCCAGCCCCCCTGGCTAAGGGTGGTGGTAGGCATCCAGCCCCCCTGGGTGAGGGTGGTAGTAGTGGTAGGCATCCAGCCCCCTGGGTGAGGGTGGTAGTAGTGGTAGACATCCAGCCCCCCTGGCTAAGGGTGGTAGTAGTGGTAGGCATCCAGCCCCCCTGGGTGAGGGTGGTAGTAGTGGTAGGCATCCAGCCCCCCTGGGTGAGGGTGTTAGTAGTGGTAGGCATCCAGCCCCCCCTGGCTAAGGGTGGTGGTAGGCATCCAGCCCCCCCTGGGTGAGGGTGGTAGTAGTGGTAGGCATCCAGCCCCCCCTGGCTAAGGGTGGTAGTAGTGGTAGGCATCCAGCCCCCCCTGGGTGAGGGTGGTAGTAGTGGTAGGCATCCAGCCCCCCCTGGCTAAGGGTGGTGGTAGGCATCCAGCCCCCCCTGGGTGAGGGTGGTGGTGCGCATTCAGGCCCCTGTGTGCATATGTGGCATTGGTGATGGGCATCCCGCCCCTATGGTGCTGCTGTTGCTGGTTTAAGTATATTCTGCATCCCTCTGTGTGTGTGTGATGTGTCGTGTACGTGTTGTATGTGTTTTGTGGTTGGTGTCTGACTTACCTTCTGCGCCGTACGCGTCCGTGCCTGTTCCGGTAGTAAATGTAGAATATTGGTATGATCGGGACGAAGGGATTCATGGTTGGTTCGTGTCGTTCGTCCTTCTCGTTGCTTCGCGTCGTCCTCGTCGCTTCGCGTCGTCCTCGTCGCTGGCGTGTTCGTCTCGTAGCCGTGGATCGTGTTGTGGCGCGAATCGGAGCTTATGTGCGCCTCTCCCGGATGCTTTGACGTGCCGTGCGTAGCGACGGGTACGGCGCGTACGGAAAGCGCATTGTACTTGTTCGGCCGGACGGAGCTGCATTTTTCCTTCCGTGCGACTCGATTCAGCGTTTCCGGATTCGCCTCGGTCGGGGAACAGGACCTGGTTTGGGTGAGTACGGCTCGGCCGGATTCTGTGCTGTTGTGCGCATCGTACTTAATCGTTGGGTGTGCTGTACGGATCGGCCGGGAAACAGGCTTTCGCATGGCTTTTTTCCCGACCGAATGGTATTGGGTGCGCCTCCGACCGAGATCGGAATCGACCCCATAGTCCCATAACCCTGAGATAGAACCCGGAGCAATAATCACTCCATCTACAGTTTACAATCTGCAGTCCACAGATATGGAACAGCCCAACCAGTATACAATGTTCTATTTCCAGGTAGGTTATGAAGGGCTAACCTATGTCAAGCCTGAGTATTACATAGTAATATCAATTAAAAAATAACACTCCTGGCCCTCACTAATACCACAACACTCAGTGATCGGGCAGCTAATTGTAGTTTAAAGAGGCTGCATAATAACTCCCTAATACTGTTTGATCCTTTCACTCTCAATAAGACAGAGCTGCTACGGATCATGTCCATCACCCATTACTGTGCCAGTCAACAACAATAAACCCCCCATCATCAACTAACAGCCATGGTAAAACTGAAAAGATCTGCCACATACCGCAGCCCAATAGAGAACTCTAATTTAGTCCACCAATGCAACTCCTTACTAGCTACATACAATGACCACTTCTTGACATCTCATAATGACAATTGTATATGGAATGATAGAAACAAAGTCCATCCCAGCAGATATCCCCACCATTTCTCCCTCTAACATACTCATTGTCAGAATTATAAATTTTAAACTAAAAATCTCAGAATGGACAAGCCAGTGTGGTAACCAGCTTAGTGGACTATGATTATAAGAAATGCCATAAAAGGATCCACCAAGCTGTTCAAATCTACCAGCTTACTGAAACCTGAAACTCTGCACATATCTTTTCATCCAGCACACTGCTAAGTGCTGTGTCCTATATCACGTTAATCGTACCTCCATGGTCATCATTGCACAACATGAAAACACTTCCTACATACGATCAAAACAAAGACAACACCCTTCCAACCAATCATCCTACATGGCGTAGGATGCTCATCATTTAGGCAAGGTCTTCAACAGCACACATGGAGTTAGTAAGCGCTATATAAATGTTACAATAGAATATAACATGTTTTCCTTAAATATGCCTGGCAGAGCACACATTTAAAGCTGTTTCTAAGACAATTAAGCTGCTGATTAGGATATCACAAGCATGGGTACTGGATGAACTCTACACTACTTTGTTGGCAATCAATTATGTCTATTGATACAACCTGCCTACCACCCCAGAGCGGAAGAGGTAGGATTTATAACCCCCGCCCCCCTCTGATCCCTGGTACAAGGACTTAGTCAATGCACTAATACGAATTAGAAATTCAATTGGATTGCAACCCATACACAACCTGCTGGCCAATGCTGCACAGGACGTGTTTCTGGTAACAATCAGTGCCACAAGATTAGTCCCGGGACAACTTGGAACACCAAACCCTCTTTCGTCAATGAATAATACACTTAAAATCACACTAAGAAACAGGAGAGATACTTTAAAATGTTTATTTTAAAATCCTAGTCTGGAGCATAAACTATGAAATGTAACACAGAATTAAAAAAACGAATGCTGCAATGCATGTCATGGTCACTGAAAACAGACAGAATATTTCTATTCTGGTTAGCAAATTCTTAACTTCCTAACACACTAAAAATATTTTTAGGTGCTAAGCTGAATTTTAGCTGAAGAAGTAAATAGCATGTCTGTTGTTGAAGTTTCCTAAGATAAATCGCACAGCACTCCTGCTCTCTTAAGAAAATAGAAACTCAGGAATGAAAAACAGTGCTAGACTAAAGGCCACTTCTTTGCATTTCTTCTGGAAGTGTCACCTGTGACTGAGGCTGGTTGCCACTGCAAACAGGTGTGACATCTGGCTTGATAGTACTAGCGCGAAGTCCCTCTACCTTATGGTCAGATACCTGAGTTTTTATCGTATCTGATCGCCATTTTTATTTTATATTCATATAACAGCACTTGCAGACACAATAAAGCAGCAACAAGACTAAACAAACATGGCAATAAATGTGTCATCTCGATTCACATATTGATTATATGCTTCCATACAGGAGCGGCCGGCACAGGTAAGAGCGGTGGGGCAGGGCAGGGTGGAGGTGGGAGTGGACAGATGATGGGATAGGTAAAATTAAATTAAAAAATAAATAAAACCAGTTACTTTGCGCACGCCGCATCACTGACGCAAATAAAAAAACATGCAATTGTATTTATATAGTGCTTACTGAGCTAATACAGTGAGCGTTCTTGATGTTATGGCATCACCCATAACTGAAAACAATAAAATATGTTAGCCTAGATAGGAAGAAAACATGATGCCATTTCTGCTTGTGTCTAAAACTTCATACTTTTCTAAAACGAGATAAAAGAAGTTGAAAGCAAGCACAGGATGAAAATAGAAGAGGATTAAATGGGACAATGTTCACAGTATTATTGTCCACAATCCTAAGTGTTGATTTGGCTGCGGGCAGGCTTGGGAATTCAAAAGAAGCAAAGTGGATACTGCCGCACCTTTGCTTCAAACTTAGCTGCGTTTAGGGAAACAAAGATAATATCTGTGTGCCACTTATTAAACTGGTCAAGAGATATACCAAGACCAATGTATGTGTTTTAACTACAAAATAGAATTGTTTTTGACAGTTATTTGCATTATTACTCAACACCTCCATACCCAATGTATCTACCCTAGAAGAATGAAAGTTTAAGTTAAAAACGTGTGAATTTGTATGTTAAACGTTACTAGAGTTGGAGCTTCTGACCTATAGGATAGGTCTCTGCAACAAAAGCATTAACCCACTGAGCTGTCTTACTGTGACCCGAAGATTACAAACTGATGTCAGCAGCAAATGCATTTACTACCAGAGGAGTATGGTTGCCTGCATCGCAGGCATGGTGACAATTTGGACTGGCAGCAGCTTAGTGTAGCATTCTCCATGCCGCACACTATTTCCCCCCTGCTTTGCCCCACCTTTGGGATCTTGGATCAGTGCTCACACCCGGGAAGGCAGTCCAGCGCCCGTACAATTAAGTCATTTCTGGGGCAGGGCTGGGGTCCTTCTTATATATACACACCACAATATAGCCGGGTCTGAAAAATTGGAATCAACTTTTATAAGTTCAGCTGATAGTTAATGTTTCTGACAAGTGGAAAAAGTTTTCTTTTCTATGACAAAACCCTCACCCACCATAAGGTGGCGTACTTCATCATAGGGTTCCTCCTCATATGGTGGGCGAGGGTTTCATCCTAAAAAATATAACTTTTTCCACTTGTCAGAAACATTAACTATAGGCTGAACTTATAATAATTATAAAGATTTATAGAGCCCACGGCTACTCAGAGTGTCCTGGCAGACTAAATGACCCATCACAGCAAAGACCAGCCTACTGATACCCTGAGTGAAACAACTAAGTTTTCAAATTGCATTTAAAACAGTGCTCATCTTTCATAGCCCATAGGTTTGGGGGGAGGGCATTCCAAGCCATGGCAGCAGGCAAGGAAAAAGAGGTACCTCCCTACCTTTTCCTCTTGAATTGTGGAACCACAGCAAGTTTGGCCCCAGAGGAGAGAAGGGTTTTAGCAGGATGATATGGAGTGAGTCTCTTGGCCAAATACAAAGGACCAGTCTGATAAAAGGCTCGATGTGCCAAAATGAGACCTTTAAACTGCATCCTCTCTTTGATCTGCAGCCAGTGATGCTTCTTAAGGTTATGGATATATCTGCCCCTCTGGGGACTTTCAATAACTTTCTGTACCAGTCAGCAGGTATGCCTGAAGGCCCCAGTAAAGAGAGTTAGCATAGTCGAGCCATTAGGTAATAAGGGCATGAATAACCATCTTCTGAATCACAGACGGGCGTAGATACAGAAATTTCTTTATAGATTTTAAAAGTCCAAAGCAGAAGCCCACCACACCCGCCACCTGGGTGCCAAAGGCAGCATGATTACCAAACTTTACCCCCAAATTGCGCACTGTAGTAGCCGGGGTTGGCGGGGGTGGGACATGACTGTGCCAGAATTCACCATCCCAAGGAGGGGGCGAGCCGAACAAAAGTATCTCTGCTTTATTGGCATTATACTGTAAGCTACTGTGCTGCATCCAATGAAAATGGCAGTCAGACAGGTTTTAAATCTGCTGAAGGCTTTAGGCCTGTTCCTGTAACGAGTAAGGAGCTGAGTGTCATCCACATAAGACACAATCTGGATGCCAAGACTCTACCAATGAGGCCAAGGGAGTCATATATATCTTAAGCAGTGTCAGGCTTAGGGCAGAGCCCCGGGGGACACCAAGCAAGCGCAGATCCACCCACGCCTATGTTTTCCAGACAGTGCAAGAGGATGGAATGAGACACCAAATCAAAGGCAGCGGATAAATCCAGGAGTATCAGTGCAACTTGTTTCCCTTCATCCACCGCCACCTTGATGGTGTCAGTGACCTCCACTAAGGTGGTCTCCGTACTGAAGTGGGGGAGGAAACCAGATTAGGACAGGTGTAACAGCAGGCCAGGTTTCAAGTAATTAGACAGTTGATGATTAATAAGCTTCTCCAAAACCTTAGAGAAGCCAGGCAGTAGAGAGATAGGCCTAAAATTGTACAGATTGGATCTATCTGAGGATGGCTTTTTAAATAATGGTATCCATTTGCCTTGTTTCTAGCACCTCGGTACAGTTGCTGACTGAACTGAGCTATTCAGCAGTGAAATTAAATTAGGATTGATGGCCTAAGGCTGGCACACTGGATGCGAGGTGGACAAGGGTCATCAGGGGAGCCTGATTTACATGCTGCCAAGGCCTATTCAGACTCCTCAATAGTAATGGGAGCAAACTCCAGAAGGGAACAAGACAAAGTCTTAGGTGGGCAAGGGGCTGTGAGGTTATAAAAGTTGATTCCAATTTTTCAGACTCTGGTATATTATGGTGTGTTAAGATTATTTCTTTAGGAATCTGTACCTGCTGGTCTTTAAAACCTCCCTTTGCCCCCATCTACCCCCCCTTTTGTGGTGTTGTTCATATATAGACCGTAACACCCTGTTTGCTCCATCTTTGGCAATCCTGTTCAGTGAAACCCACCTTACCGCTTACTGTTATCAACATGTATCTGAATACGGATGAAATTCAAATGATGTGATGATTTATGTTATAGGAACTTATTTAGCGCACATACACCACAAGGTTTCTTGGCGCTGAGGTACAGAACAGGTAACACAATCAAATACTTAGAAGAGAGATTACACTATAGCAAATATGCCTGCTGAAATAGTCGTCTTCAGCGCCTGTCTAAACTTCAAGTAACACGGACACAGCCATATTGTAGAGGGAAGAGAATTCCAAATCAGCGGAGCCTGCATAGAGTATCTAATGCCACCCATCCTTTTCTTGTTATACTTGAGGATGGAGAGGAGATTCTGGGAGGAAGACCGACGTCTGCGACTCGGGATGTATTTCGTGAGTCTAGATTTTAGGAATGAGGGTACTTCCTCAGAAATACCTTAAAGGTATACGTCACAGGGCCAACCCTGGTCAAGATGGGGTATAGAGACGAGCCTAATTGTAGAAGACTATGTGGTCGAGAGGGCACATTCTTCCACATAATATGGGAATGCCCATATATTAGCAGATACTGGAGCGCTGTCGCCTCATGCATGGGGGAGGTCATGGGAGAGACAATAACAACTGAGGCTAAACTATGTTTATTAAACATATGGGAACCATCTGACCTGAGTAACAAAGAGAAAACATGGGTGACGCTGGGTCTGATGGTCGCTAAGAGGAACATCGCAAGAAAGTGGGGGGTACAGACTGTCCCGACTTTGACGGAGTGGGAAAGCGATATGGATTGGTGCATGTTTAGAGAGAAAACAGTATATATGTCAAGAGGGTGCCCGAGAAAGTGGATGCAAATATGGGGTAAATGGAACGAGTATAGGGGAAATATATGTGTACCGCCCAAGTTACCGTCACAGCTTTCCCCAGACGAATCAGAACCCGAATCTGTAGACGAACTTGGCCATAAATGATGTTATGTAAAGACACAGAGATATGTAGCCCGCACCACTGACTTCAATGGTACTCTGTTTGTAATAACTGGAAATCTGTATTGTTATTAATGTCCATAATAAAAAGATTTTATAAAAAAAGAAATACCTTAAAGTTGATACAACCAATTTTTAAAAGGATTGTTTGCTCCAAAGGGAGCCAGTTAAGGTTTCTCAAAAGTAAGATATCTGGCTATTTTCTGCATTCTTCGTAGATTTAGGAAACAGGATGAAATTACTACTCCTAGCTGAGGTTTTAGAGATAAGTCATCAATAATGACCCAGGCTTTTAGCCGATTTCTCATATCTGTGGGCCAAAAGGAATCCTTTCAAAAGTCAATTTTACTGCTCATGATCACGGTCTCTGTTTTATCTGCATTACGTTTGAGATAATTACTACTCATCCAATCGAGAATGAAACACATGGTATTTTGGACATTGTCTTGGGAGGGTGAGGAGTCATCCAGCCTAAGAAGTAGCTGTAAATCATCTGCATAGTTGTAGATTTTGCAGTTCATATTGCTTAATGCTTGGATGAGAGCCTAATGTAGATGTTAAAGAGATACAGGGACTGAAAGGAGCCTTGTGGTACCCCACAATCCAGTTGTACTTCTGGCGCCCTAAAGGGGGCAAGCCAGACTGACTGTGTCCGATTCTCCAGGAAGGATTTTATCCAGTTCAAAGCTAGACTGCAAAGCCCAGTAGCCTCGACACCGTCCACAAATATATTCGACCATGTCGAAGGCCGCTGACATATCCAGAAGAACCAACGCCAAAGTGGAGCCTTCATCACATTCCTACCGCACATCATCTACCACTGACAAGATGACTGCCTCAGAGGAATGTGCAGGTCGAAAACCAGCTTGACACAGGTTTAGCTATTGTGACTCCTCCAGATGGGAGCAGAGACCCTGTGCTAGATGAGCTTCAAGCAATTTTGCCAGAAAAGGCAGAAAAGAAATGGAACATTAAAGGGTCTTCGCCAGGTTTCTTCTGAAGAGGGATTATAACTGCATCCTTATAAGATCTAGGTACACATCCTTGGGATAAAGAAGAATTAAGCAAGGACAATGCAGGACCAGGGATGACTGATAAAATAGATTTGAGAACCCTATGCGGACAGAGGTCTTTAGGAGAACCCGACTTGACTTTATTGACTTTTTCCGAGAAGCGTTCTTCACTAATAGCAGGAAGTGTAGCTAAAGAGAAGAGTTCCTGTCCTCCGAATTAATAAACTTCTCACCCTTCCAAACAGAAATGCTGGATTTTATAGTTCGGATATTTTCAATAAAAAAAGAATTTAACACATTGCAGTAATCCTTGGAGGGAGAGAAGGAAAGGGAGAGTCTATCGGGTTTATAATTCCTACACAATTTAAAAAATGTCCTTTGATTTATTCGTGAATTGTAGTATTTTATTTGCGAAGCAGGAAGACTTTGCATGCAGTATCGAGGCTTTATAGTCATTGAGGTGCTTTTTAATTATTTTTTTTCGGGGGCGTAGGCTTTATGCCATTGCGACTCTGCTTTATTTAATTCCAATTTAGCTAATTTTAATTCCTCCGAAAACTACCTAGTGGAATCATGGCGTCTAACTATTTTGGATGTACATACGGGGGCATGAGTGTTATTAGCCTTGAGTAGCCAGTGGGTCATTTCCTTTTCCACAGAGTGAACATCATGGTTCAAAACCGGCAAGGAGGCTACCAAGGGAATCGCAGAGGTTTTCCATATCCACACAGGACCAATTATGGGATTGTTTTATCAGCCGTGGTTTACTAGGTTGATGGCGTAACCCATTAAGAGTGCATCTGACAAAAAAATGATCTGACCAGACACAAGGAAAAATAGCTAAGCTAGTCAGTTGTAAATTAATTGACCAAACTTTGTCTAACATGTGGCCCTTAATACAAGTAGGAGCAAACAAATGTTGATCTAAATTAAGATTCTTTAAATAATCTGGTGAATCACAAGACTTCTGCCGGTTGCAGTAGTGAAAATCACCTAAAACAAGTATTTTCCCACAATCTATTAAAATTGGGGAAATTAATTCATAAAATTCTTGAGGGAAAGAGGGCATATAAGCAAGGGGCTGGTAAATGAGGATACAGTTTAAAGTTTGATGTGAGAGCTGTTCTATTGTTATGCTTTACAGGCAGATTTATGGGGTGATTCAAAGGACTTTGGTGCTTAAAGCAACCACAAGAAGGAGCCTAATGAGGCCTTCATGCCAATCCACCCCCCCCCCCTGTAGTCCTTATGGCAGGACCTTGGGATAAAAGTGAGGGCACCCCATTTTCCCACGGGCAGTTTGTAGTATTCTCATGTTATGCTGTAATGTTCCCTTTCACCTTGTCCCTAGCTGCTCAGCCAGTGTGAGTGTTCCGTGTAGAATGTTGGCGTGATTGACATGAGTGAAATGCTTGGGTGCCTGGTGTGTGAGTGTTTTGAGTTGGAAGATGGGCTGAGCAGCTAGCAGGCTGCTCCTGGTGGGGCTTGCTGTAACTTCTACTTATGGACTTAATAAACTACATCAAACTCAACTCGGCTACGTCTTCTATGTCTCCTGAGCCTGTCGGGCCAGCCCACTACATTTTGGCGACGATCTTAATGGGATTTGTCTACACTCAACGTGCCAACTAAGAGGAGTTAAGCTAAAGCTGATCGACCTAAGAAGTAAGGAATTTGAAACAAGAATCAAGTAACTCAAGGAAAAGAAACCGGTCAAGCACGCCTCGCAGCCCCACCAGTGTCCACTACACCGGACAGCCCCAGCCCAGGCGTGCTGTGCCTTGATCTCTGCGTCTACAACATCTATAAATACGTTAAGAAAGGCTGCCTACATCTTGCAGAAGATCCTATGCCACAACAAACGTCTACAGTGCCTCAACAAACGTCTACAGTGCCTCAGGGAGCAAGGTAATCAGTGGCTGCCTGTGTTTCTTCCTCCAGTGCGGAGTTAAGTAATTCTGTTGGCGAAAGGCTCTTTTGTTTAAGTTTTCATCTGTGACTGTGCGCCTGTTCAAGACTTTTCCTGTTAGTGGGTCTTGAAAGGTGTTTGCTACTCACTGTGCCACCGTGTAAGCCCAGGCATGTTTCTCCCTACATCATCACGTTTATTGGAGCCATATGGGATAAACTTTCGTGTGCTACTTCAGGCTCAAGGAAAATGCTGGCATTACAATCTGCATTACGTTTTTCATTGAGGGCCTTACTGTTTTGATGCCCGCAACATTGACATTTTCTTTAACTTTGGGTTGGCCCTGACAGTGCCTGTGTGTTGCTGTGGATTCAGAAGGAAGCCTACTTGTGCGTGCTACACGACGCTTGCGGTACCTTTCATAAATCGTTACACTATAATATGGGTGACTGCCCATTTATGTCGGAGATTACAGGAATTTTTGTGAATATTGACACGTTTTTAAATGGCATTGGAGAGGCATATTGACTTTTCGTCAGTTCAACCGCTGTGTTGCGGTTTAAACAGATGCGCGTGGTGTTATCTTTGCGCGCGCGCTCTCACCTGCTGACGTCTCTTTGTGCTGCATTGTGGGGCGCACGCACACGCCATGAGCCACCCTGTGCTGGCGTGCTCAGCGTGCCGCCATCTTTGGGTTGGAGGCTCCGGATTTTCACATTGTATGTGTGCACTGTGATCTGTAGTTCTTCCAGTACCCAGTACTTTGCCAACCACGTTTTAAATAAGGTTTCTCCAATGTTGTAGCTGACCGGGAACGCAGAGGGGCGGAGAACGTCTTCACTTTATGGTTTCTTGCTTGTTCCATGGTAGTTAATGGTGATCAGTGTGAAGACACAGGTACTTTTCTCTTGGTTATCGCAACAACGATTTTCATTTAACACACTGGCTGTCTTCAATGGTTTTTAACACTCAGAGGACACTGGACTTTCGTATTCAAATGTCGCTACAAGCATCTACGGTGGTCATCTTCTCTGCAGCTTTGTTCTTCTCTTTTGCAAGTGTCATCTGCCACGTTTTTCTTTCGAAGCGTTTTTGGTCCTCTAGGAACGCCTGTCCCTCATCATTGCGGTGACAGGCACACCATTGACATTTTTTTGACATACAAGTTTCTTTGGTGCATGTCTACAAGATTAAATGCTAAAATGTTTTCTTTCACAGGAAAAAGGAAACTTATGAATTTACAGTGTCTTGTTTTTGCTATATGCCAACGTTGTTGAATTGTTTTCCACACGTACATGTTTTGTTGGCATGGGAGTGGGTCCTAGTCCCATTTCTCTTCTTTACGTTCTGGTTACTGTATTTGCTAAGCCTCTGTACCCTTACATTAGGGTTCGCTTAAGGGTTTTGTTCCCTAGTTACGTTTGGTATGGGTGTTAGCCCCATTTACAAGTCATTGGTCTCTGTACCTTTACGTTGACGTTTTGTGTGCGTGTGCCACACTGTACTGCATTTGTGTTATTTACTCATGCTGCACATGTCCTTGGGTGTAAGTCCCATGTGACACTAGCTGTTACACTCCATGTTCTTGGACATATCTCTTTTTACGTCATCCCTTACACCATGTGGGTTTGATGTACATCCTTTCTTTTGGATGTGTGTTTTGGGTGTTAGTCCCACTTACACGTTTTAATGTCATGTTGTAGTGTTTGTGTGTAAGTCGCCCTGCGCATCACCTTGTTGTGTCCAGTGTGCAAGCCGCCCCGCGCCTCACTCTGTACTTTTACGTTGTCATGTTGTGTGTAAGTCACCCTGTGCTTCACGTCGACGTAATGTGTGTGTCTGCCACACTGTGCTGCACCTGTGTTGTTTTATCGTGCTGCACATGTTCTTGGGTGTCAGTCCCATGCAACATTAGTCTTCACACTGTGCTGCACCTGTTTTGTGCTGCACATGTTCTTGGGTGTCAATCCCATGCAACATCAGTCTTTACATTGCTTAGCTTATGGGTTAGTCCCATCTTAACATGGTCCCTTACATGAGGGGTGGCGTTTTGGCCACAGTCTCCTTAGTTGGGGAGTACTTCTTTGGGTGTATTCCACCCATAGCGTTCTAGTCTTGGGGTACGATTTCCCTTTACTTTCAATGTAGTTGTTGCTCACTTTGTATCTGTGAGCTGTTCTTACACTACTTACTTTTATACTTTTAATTCAATATTAAAGGAGGAGGATGGTGTTAGTGTGTTTTATCCTTTCGTTCTCCTTTCCTCCTTTGTTTGTCTGTTTTCCCTCTCGTGATGTGGTTTTACCATTCATCCCAGGGTTTATGGACTGTTTACATCTTTTGTACATTGTTGTGTATAGTTGTTTTCATTTTAATGTTGTTCTATTTATTTTTCAATGTAAAAGGGAGAGGATATGTAGTATTCTCATGTTATGCTGTAATGTTCCCTTTCACCTTGTCCCTAGCTGCTCAGCCAGTGTGAGTGTTCCATGTAGAATGTTGGCGTGATTGACATGAGTGGAATGCTTGTGTGCCTGGTGTGTGAGTGTTGTGAGTTGGAAGATGGGCTGAGCAGCTAGCAGGCTGCTCCTGGTGGGGCTTGCTGTAACTTCTACTTATGGACTTAATAAACTACATCAAACTCAACTCGGCTACGTCTTCTATGTCTCCTGAGCCTGTGGGGCCAGCCCACTACACAGTTGTAAGCCTAAGCAACTGGGGTCTGGGATATTAGCGCTATGTAATCAGTATTATACCCTGAAACATACGGGAGAACTATTTTAACAAATTTGTTTGTGTGTGATTGATACAGTATACCAGAGCAGCATTAGATATTTTTCCTTGTCAGTTTCTTTGACAGTGACATACTTAATGAGTGTTCCAGGAAGAAATAAATACTTTTGCAAAGGAGTTTTGGGATTAGTGCAATAGAGTAAATATGAGAGATTGTGAGAGGACGGGTGTGAATGTTTGCAAAATGATTTGTTTTTTTAATAACACTTCTGCTAAACTTCTGACATTTCTCAAAGTGCTGTAAATAGCAGTTGTTACTATTACCCAATTTATGGTACTCAGGTTACTGACCTTGAAAGGATGTGTGTGCCTTGTTGAGCTTCGAGCATGTGACCTTCAGATCACCGCATATGACAAGCCACTGTTCATGGAGCTATTCTGCCAACCTCAATTTATTGATTTCTTTTTATTTTGTTTAAAAACTTAGGATTAATTTACAATAGGTGAACCAGATTTGTGTCTAACGAAAGAAATCAAAACATGCAAAGTGGACTCTGAATAATGAATTTCTCGTGTTGACCATCTATCGGAGAACACACACGACATGGTGAAGTGTTGTACAATCAATAAAGGAGTTGTGTGTCATGAGGGCAGCTTTTTGCTGACATTCAGTGTGATGTGGTCCTGAACAGCTCACTTGGTGGATCTATAACACGTTTAATTGGTTATGATATGTTTTATTATAAGTTCACCCCATTTCATAAAAATTTAAACTCTTTACACGATTAAATTATCACATTTTGGCAATTAAAAAACGCTCATTTACTTGTACAGTGCCACATAATTAATTTATAAAAACACTCCTAATTCTTTAATATCTCCTACTTTGAAAATGTGTGTAGAATGTGTTCACTTCAGTCATACAGTAACAGTAGCAGTCTAATATAAGGAATACCTCTACTGTGTTAGGCCTCAAGATTGTCAGATATATACAACTTGAGAGATAGTTCTGCTGTCTGAAGCCTATGGCTGTGGGATAGCTCTTCTTTTTTAGGCCTAAGCTAATGACTTGATAGCTCCTGTATCGATGGCTTAAACCTATAGGTTTTACGTAACCTCAAGGGTAGCTCTGCTGTCTGAGTATAAAATCCATGTAAGCTGATAGATCTAGTTTATAAGCCAAATCATGGGTTATCTTGTTATCTTGTGAAACCTGTGGTATAGTTATTTTGGCGAAAGCTAGAGCCTGTAATACCTGTGTAACCTGAGGCATAGCTTTGCAGTCTAAAACAAATCATGTGAGATCAGTCCAATCTGGGGAATGACTGTGCTGTGTCAGGCATGAGCATGTAAGTTATTTGTCACCTGATTGTCCTGCAGTATGAACCTCGCCTTGTAAATTCTATATCTCCTGATGATGGCTCTTTTGTCTAAAGCTAGTGCTACAGCTCTGTGCAACCTGTGTGAAATAACAATCATACCAGAGTATAGCCAGACTGATATGCAAACTGCCCCTACCTTCTATTCCTACATACGATAAGAATAGCTTAATTGGGCTACATCATCGGGTCTCGTCCACACTAAAGCCAGAGATTTGCTTGAGTGCGCACAACCACCTTTGGGAACTCTTATATATATTACCCGAGTGAGAAACTCCTGAAAAAGGATAGGTGAAAAATTACCTAGTGGGTCACTAGATTAAATTTATTGTATGTGTCCCTGATAAGATTAAAGCCAATGTGTGTAGTGTGTAGTGCATCGTGCCGGCTATTGTTCCTGAATCTGAAGAATAGTTCACATGTTGCATCCAACGATAAAGCCAACATGGCTCGGTGGCCTTCCTCGAGACTAGGATTTCACACCCCTGTCTATTGGGTCTTATGTATTCTATGGAGGACAATGTCACATACAACAAATTCTTCAAATAAATACTTGCACTTGCTATTAGTGGTCCTTTTTGACTGGGTATGTTGTGAATGGGGAAAAAGGTAGGTTATTATTAATAAAAACTATAGCTATTAGATTATGTACTCAATCCAACAGGCTTACGCTCTGTGTAGGCCTATAACAGAATAACATTTAGTCAATGTTTCCTAACTCACCCTTAATTTGGACCTCTTATGCCCCATATGGGACTCTAGGAGACACATCCCTGAGGTCATACATTGTTGGAAGATTGGTATGGGTTAGTTGCCAGAATTGACATTCGCTAGTGTTAGGACAAACAGCAAAAATTGCTGCACACACATATTTCACTGTGAAAGTCATTACTAGCATGCACTTACGTTAGGGTAAAAATAGCCATTTTGTAGGCTATGAGAAAGTAGTGCATCAAGGGATGGCATCCTCAGGTACCTACAAATGCCTCAGCCCCCTGCATGATGGTTGTACATTTTAAACTGGTGCTATTTCAATGCAGAGGATGCCAAGGTTCGCACGCGCCTGAGCTGCTTCCTGAGTAGTACATGGATCACATGACGTCACAGCATAGACGCAAGCTTGTACTATGTCGTGGGCAACTGGAGTCAGTTTAATCTGTCGACAGTCTTCATTGTAGTTCGAGTCTTGGCCTTAATGATCTTCTCACCCTACAGCCAACAGCGAGGACAAAAGTGTAAAATATATTTTTTTCAGAATTGCTAATGACCCTGCAAGGCCTCGAAAAATCAGTTTTACCAGGGCGAGCTATATGTAGGGCCTGCTGGCTCGTTCTGGTGAAAGAGCTTGTGCTGGCAAAGAACAGGTGCTCTGTTGATTCAGAAAGTGAATGAGCAATAAAGATGCCTTTAAATATAGTTTTTATCTTGTCACATTTTAATGTGTGTTCAAAGAGGAAGAGGAGTTAGCCTAACGGCTAGGGCGTCCGACCTCGAACCTGGGGAACTGGGTTCGAGTATCGGCAATGACGCTGAACATCCTGGGCAAATCACTTAATTTCCCCGGGGCAGATTTACGTTGAACTAACGCAGCGGGGTACAACAAGTCATTTTGCTGCGCCGCGCTGCGTTAGTTTTGAAGCACAGGGATGCGACATATTTACAAGAATATGTCGCATCCTTGTGCTTTCCCCTGCGCTAGCGCACAAACTGCAGCCATGCGCCGGCGCAGGCACCCTTGCACCATGGTGCAAGGATGCCTGCGTCGTGGGGAGATTGTTTTTGTGCAGGAAGGGGAACCTTCCTGCACAAAAACAATCACTACAACCATTTTCCTCTTTCAATGCGTGCTGCAGAATGCAGCACGCATTGAAAGAGGAAAAAACGAGGAGAAATGAAAACATTTCTCCTCGGTGCGCCTCGCTACGCCACCTCTAGGGTGGCGTAGTGGCGTAGCTTTCAGACGCATCTCCAGAGTTACGATTTCTCGTAATTCTGGAGATGTGTCTTGTTCCATGAGTGTTGCGTGGGAACACCCACAGCAACACCCATGGAACGCCCCTTCACCGCAAAGTGCTGCGTGTGAAGGGGCCGTATTTACAAGGAGAGGAAAAGTCACGCAGGGTGGCTTTTCCTCTCCTTGTAAATATGGAGCAGCCCCCTGCGCCACCAGTACGTCACGAAAAGTGACGTACTGGTGGCGCAGGGGGCTCGTAAATCTGCCCCCCCGTGCTTAACAAAATGAATGCGTGTCCTAACGTAACTGGTTCTATGTAAAGCGCTCTGATACCCGATTCGGGTCAAGTTCGCGCTATATAAAACTCTGCAAAAAAAAAAAAAGACTGAAGTCGAATGTCAGCTAAGGGAATAAGCACCTCCTAACTTCAGTCTAGCAAGTCAAGTATGTAAGATTAGATGTGCATATTGAATATACAGAAAGGGAACATGGTATTTGTACCACAATAGTCAGTTATGGTTTGACTGAATCACAGAAAAGGGGTGAGTCTTGTAAGCTGCAATGTAGTCTGTACCTTATGGTCAGTGATAGTAATTTAGATGACATACAAGTCTGTGCCTTGCCCTTATGGTAATGTATAAAGAAAATATCAAAGATTCATTTATTCAGTAGAGTACAGGGAATTTTATCACTCATTCAGGCGCGTTTTGGTGTATATGAAAGTGATGTATCCCTCTGGGTTCTTTTTCCGATAGTGGCTGGGTCATGACAGTGCTATGGTCTTGTGCTCGTAGTTTTTCAATAATGACTGACTGCAAATCATTCTCCGTATGTCCCACACTGATGAAATGATTTGTCGTATTATGTCCGTACCTAATGTTCTTTCTTTGCTCGCCTATACGGATATGTATCTTCCTTGTTGTCATCCCCATGTACCTAAGACCCATGGACAACTGCTCATTTATATTACATTTTCTGAATTGCAGTGAGTGTGCTTTCTGAGTTGCAACAGTTCCCACATGCCTAAACCAACGTTTTTGTGCGTTTTGCAAAGGGGCACACATTGCATTTGCCAAAGGAAAAAAAGGTCCTTAAACGGTGGTAAATGCTACAGTGTAAATGGCTGTGATCTGGTTTATTCCTCTATGGTCTGGTATGAACAAGGAGTCTCTCAAAATATGCCTCTTTTGAAGGAGAACATTGTTGATTAAAATGCATAACTGCCAGAGTTAAGTACCCACCAGTTTGTATTGATAGATTTCTTGATGATGTTATATGTGTGGTTACACAAATGAGCCTTGCGTTATCTATCCTGTGATATCTCTTTCACAGGGCTTCCTGTTATTATTGGCTGCCCTTTTCTCGTCTTTTTGAATGATCTGTTTTGGGTAATGTCTGTTCTGTAGTGTCTCAGATTGGGTGTCGACCTGTTTCACAAAACTATTCTCACAGAGCAGTTTCATCTATGTTCCAGAAACTCTCCATAAGGTAAATTCAACATTGAGGTTCATGGGTGGAAACTATCAAACAGTAGATAATTATTTCTGTCTTTCAGCTTATGGTAGATGTTTGTGCTGAGAAAGCCCTCTCTAGGAAAGATTTCAGATACAAAAAGGATAATTCAGTATTACTTACAGTGTGTGAACTTAAGGAACCTGTTACAGATATTTATACATCCTGTGACTGTCATGGCAGATTCCATGTCACTCATATCATCAATATATCGCCGACATAAGAGTAGGTGGTTCTTAAAAGGACTATTCTCACTCAAGATAAATTCTGTTTCCAACTGGTGGACATGTATGGCTTGGCACACTTGGGGCAAAGATGCTGCCCATCGATATTCCTTGGCTCTGTGGGTACAGCACACCTTCATATTCACAATAATTTCTTGTTAGCACCATTCATGAGCAATAGGTTACGAAATGGAGTGGTGTCAAATATTCCTATTCTGAGTGGTTGAGAATTTCATCTATCACAAGTTAAGTTTCGTCAAGATATGCTAGTGTACAGAGCCTCTATATATCAAGACTGATTAGCAACTGGTTCTCTTGGTCAAACAGAATGTCAACCAGGAAATTCAAAGGTTCTCTAGTGTCTTTTAGATACAATGGCATTCTAAGCACAAAAGGTTGTATGAACCAATCACAGACCCTAGATAATGGCTCTAGTATGGATCCTATCCCTGACACTATGGGACGACTAGGTGGTGGTCTGGTGGATATGTAGATCTTCAGAATAGAGTAAACATATAGACTTTTGGGATCTCTGGCTACCAAGAATTCTGCTTCGTGATTGGTAATCTATTTGAATGCTTCAGCTTTCTCGACCATTTATTTTAGTAGCCAAATTACATGATGTGTCCTCAAGCAAGATTTGGTAGCTGCATGCATCTCCTAAAAGGCATAAGCATTCCTTATCCGAGGCCTGTACAACAAGTGCACTCCTCATAATTGAAGTGTTTTATAATTATGCCAGTATTCTGTCGTAATTCATCCAGAGCTTTCTACTTCTTTTTGGAAAGTTTTTGGACATGATGTAGTTTACAGACACCAATAGATTCCACTTCTTTTGTTACAGCTTGTTCAAAAGTTTTGACTTTCGTTGGGGTATTTTTAGTGGTGAGGAGAAAGGTAGATTTTGTTGGAATTCCAGTATTGAGCTCTATCTCATGATTGCTAACTGAATCTCCAAATAATACACCCAGTTTAATCTTCCTAAAGAATTATGCTCGTTTGCAGGAGAGCCTAAACATATCCTTGCCTCTTGTTTGGTAGACTGAGTGGGGATACAGTGAGTAGGGTATCACTTGGGTTTTGTCCACATTTTGCAGGTCACTGGATGTGTTTCTCTGGTCATGCTCCTGGTGATTCTTGGTTGGTATTTTCCCATTGTACTCTTGTCTCCTTCTTTCTCCCTTTGCCCGTTCCCTGTCCGTGCCTTAAAAAAGGATGATTGTTGTAAAAGTGGGGCATTCTCGTTCGGTGATGGTGCTCCATACATAGTGTGCCAATAGATGTATGGACTTTGTTTGAATTTTCTAATACACTGTGTATTTTACCCTGCTCATGTATAAGTGTGACTTTACTTGTCTATGGCTGTTTTTATTTGTAAGTCTGCTTTTATGGCCTATATAGGCCAAATAAAGAAACATTGACTTGAATTGACTAGTATGGACTTTGTTCTCTTTATATCTTTGGCACCCCCACTACAGAGTGGGATGGCTGTCTACCTCTCCAGAGTGACATGAACTCTTTCACACTGCTCCAACCCACTAAACCTGATGACCAACTGTCCAGAGTTCTCCTTTCGTTTCTATCTGTGGTCTTTGAATTTGATAATAATCATTTTCTGCCACATATGGGTATGTAGTGTCTTATTTGAATTGTTTAATGGGGGTGTGGCATGGCTGCCGATGATGGACGCAGCAAATGTAGCTCTGGGCTGCCTCCTTCGTGAATCCGGCTTATTGAACCATCCCTGTAAGGCCTAATGCACTACCCCCTTGCAAAAGGGCAACTTTACTGAAGGAATTTTTATTGTGCAAGTGAAACCGGAGTCTGGGGCATGTTGGCGAGTGCTGGTGCGGCGAGGGGTGGGCCGACTTTAGCCCCGTGCTGGGAGCCCATGAGTGGCAGCTCCAGGATCGTGCTTGCTGCTGAGGGGGGCGCAAACGAACTGAGGGCTAGGAGACAAGGCGGTGCCGCTGGGAAGAGGGCTGTCCAGAGCATCGTACACAGCTGTGGGCAGCTGCATTGCACCTGTTTGCAGATTGAAGTCGGAGACCCCATATGTCAGACACAGCCGCCACAAAGTTAGCTATGGTCAGCATCACTGCCATGCTGACTGGGCCACAGTCCATGTGCAGAGTGAAGTCGGGGACCCTGTATGCCAGGTAGAGCTGCAGTGAAAATTACCACCATGCCAATCGGGCTGGAGCCCATGTGCAGAGTGAAGTCGGCAACCCCATATGCCAGGTGGGACCGTCGTGTACATTACTGCTGTGCCAATCAGGCCACAGCCCGTGTGTGGAGTGAAGTCGGCGACCTCGTATGCAAGGTGAGGCCGGCATGAAGTTTACTGCTGTGCTGATCGGGCCATAGCTATAGGTTATCAGGAAGGTCAGGAGATGTTGGTGCTAAAGCCTATTCATCCCAGGGTTTTGGAGGACAAATGGTGTGGGTCATACAAGGTAGTTCAGAAAGTTCTGAGGTTAACTACTTGGTGGACATCTCAGGAAGGAGATGGGGCTGATTAGAGAATCATAAAGAATAGAGCTGGGGCACTGGAGTGACATTTTGATGCACATATCACTGTGGCTGACATCCTGGTGTGAACCTCTAGTCACTCCCATGGCATGTGTTGTCGGGCTATCGGATTCGGATTCACTCCTGCTGTCACAGACTGCTTTCTTGACGAAGGGCATGGTAGAGGAGTGGGCACTTCAAAAAGAAGCAGTTCCCCAACACGTACTTCAAGGAATCAGAACCCTTAATCACATTTGGTGTGCGGAAATAGACTATGCTCGAGATATCCGTACCACAGACACTGGGATATAGTTTGTTTTTGAAGCATTAGAGGGAGAGGTGGACACTTCTGAATGAGTGAGGATGTCAGTAGGAGGGAGTGACAATTGAGTGGTGTGGATTGACTGCAATCTATAGCTGCCCATAGCACCCTTGTCTTGGTGCCCACTGTAGCTGCCCCTGAAGTCTTGACATCTCCGATGGCAGCAGTGGCAGATGTTGTCTTAGGGGACAGGGAGGATTCCCCTGGGTACCATACCAGAGCAACCGAGACCTATGGGACAACTGCAGATCCTCTCCTAGAATGTGGCTGGCCGTAGCAAGCTGGTCGACCCATTATGGGCAACTTTATTGATTCCTTCCATCATTCCTCTTCTAGGAGACTTGGGCCTTAGAGCCGTTACACTGCTCTGGTTTTGATACCTTTTCAGTTGACATGTTTTTTTCCACATCTGGCAGCCCCTCCCGGGACCTCCTGATGTGGGTCAAAATTACCCTTAATTGGGATACTGAGCAATTAAAAATAGAGTCTTCGGATGTGTAAGGGATGTCTGTAAGGGGTAGTAACGGACCTGCTATAAATATCTACCACATTTATAACCATAGCATGGGCTACAAGAGTCTCTCTTCTACCCTGACTATTCTCGATAATCATCTAGAGTTATTGCCCCACACACCTAAGCTCATTCTTGGGGGTGACTTCAACACCACCTTCGAGACTCTGGATTATATCATGTTGGTCAACTAAAGTGAAGGATGCAGCCTTGACCATCCCTGAATTGAATGCCCCTCCCTTAAAAACACGTTCTGCAGTGGCCATACAAAAGGCCCTGTTCACCATCATCCATAGGGTCTGGGCATGTAATGGCACGACAGACTCTGACCATATTAGGGCTTTTACATTTTCCAGGGGTCTAGAAAAAAGCAGAATTGATTACATACTGTTATCTCTTGACCTATGGAACTGGTTGGGGACTTCTGTGTTACTAATAGTTCAGAGAGCGATCATTATCCACTTCACCTTACCCTTAAAGAAGGGTTGTTTGAGATTTGTAATGATACTCTGGAAGTATATCAAGAACTATGTCTATGTTGCCTTCATTGACCTTAGAGCAGCATCTGGTCTCCAGAGCTTGCCTCTGGAACTCCGTCATGTCAATGGGGATCGCACCCACCTCGGTGAGGCTGCACGAGAATAACTATGCCCAGCTGCAATGGGGGAAGGACGGGGCATTAATGGAGAGGTTTAACGTTACCCTGGGGGTGTGACAAGGTTGCGTCCTTGCACCAACGCTGTTCACCCTGTACATTAATGATGGGTTTAACTACCTCCATGATTGTATCAACAACGCCCCTAAACGTGGTGGTGTTTCCATCCCCGGCCTGCTGTTCACCAATGACACGCTTCTTATCTCAAGAACCCCTGTTGGGATTCAAAATCTCTTAAACAAATGTCATGATTTCTGTAATCACAGGGGGCTTGACATCATTGTCAAAAAAACTAAATCCATGTCGATAAGGCTACGTAGATCCTTACGTAGAAATTTGACGTTGGGGACTGCGGTACTTGAGGAAGTCAAGCATTTTGATTACCTTGGTATTAGGTTCAGCAACTCCATGTCATGGTCTTCCACATTGAAATGTACAGGGCTATCTTAATACATTAATCAGCCACTATTAGAAGGAGGCACAAGGATTCCACCCAGAGGGCAGTATCCCCAGCAGTGGAGGTCTACAAGGTCACTGTCCAATCAGCTGTGCACTATGGGGGTGAGGTTTGGGGTACAGGTCATTTGGATACCCTCACAGTTAGAGAAACACATTTGATAAGGTCCCTACTATCCCTCCCTCAATCTACGCCACTAATCCCCTTGTAATTCGACCTAGCTTTAAAGCAGATCGGTGACCGGGCCACTCTGAGACCCTTGGTATACTAGGTTAGAATATGGTTGTGCCCAGAGCTCGAACCATACAGGCAAGGTCTTTGTGAACTTATTCTACTGGACAAGGACACAACTGTTCCTTGGCTATCCCATATTAAAAAATGGCTCTTTACCCTGGGTTGGGTCTGGAAGCCTTGTGGACAAATCCCTCTATGAATTCTTCAAAAAAAGTTCGTGTTAATAAAGTATTCTGGGGGTAAATAAAAAGAGCATGTATGTCGAAAGCTGATAGTGACAGCCTTACTGGAAGGTTTCTGTCTATAAAACCCTCACCTCAGTTTGAACCTTACCTTGATGAGGTCACTCTGCAGTGGGCCAAAATGCTTTTTATTAAATTCAGGGTTGGCACCTTAGCAGTGAACACTTACACATATAGATGGAACAAGATGAGCCCTGAGGTGAGCGATAAGTGATCATGTCCCATATGTTTGGAAAAGGTGGAAACCATAGAACATATTTTGTTTTGCTGTCCACTGGACTCTTCAGCGAGAGCAAAATGGTTGAAGCCCTATTGCCAGAGTCTAGGGTTCCAATACTATTTACCTGCTCTTCTAATTTTGAGCTCAGATACGAGTAGATTTACTGTTTTCTGTGTGAGCAGATTTTAATTGGCAGTGGGTGTGATTGGAAAGCGATTCGGCTTCCCATTAGAACACTAGAGCTTTGCACCTCAGCCAAACTGGCAGTGGGAGTGACCAGAAGGTAACTTGGCCTCCCGCCTTGGTACTATAGTACTTGCACTTTACTTAACTTGGCCGACCTGTGGGAATATGTAAGGCATGTATGTGTACTTGAGTCGTGATATGTGAGCAACCGTCGTTACTCCTCAGCATATGTGAAAGTTATGCAGTTATATTTTCGATAATATTTAT
The DNA here is from genome assembly GCA_963921515.1 of Calotriton arnoldi. NCBI lineage: Eukaryota > Metazoa > Chordata > Amphibia > Caudata > Salamandridae > Calotriton > Calotriton arnoldi. Next base: position 109,638 of record CAWUFW010020544.1, on the reverse strand, counting down.
GACATATGAGTTTTATTCTGTACGTTAATGAGTTCAATAATGAATTTCACTGGTGTACTTTTCTTTTAATGTTTTAATTGTTTGCATGGTCTCATCCAAACATAACTATTACTATTATTGCAATATGTACCTTTAGGCATGGCGGATCGTTTTGGTTTTGGTCTATGGTCTGTGCTTGTGTATTCTTTACTGTGTACTTAGGTCATTAGTGGAGTACTCTAGGAATATTTTTATGTAAGATCGCTGTACTGCTTTTGCAAAGTTAATGTACGGTGTTTTAACTTGATAGGTTTCGTCTGCACAGCGCTTGCGCTGTGCTTGAGAAATCTATTGTTTTTAATATAAACTTAAAAGAGACTTACATCCCACCTCCTCTCTTTCCTGGCTTCTCATTAGTTCCTGTGCGTGCCACTTACCTTTCCTCCATTACTATTGACTGTAGAATCTTTTCCTGCATTTACCAATGCTTGTTCCTTGTCTGCTTCTCTTATCAGTTTCCCGCCACCGAAATACTGTTAACATCCGCTTTGGTGGAACTATATTTTATAAAGTTTTGCTTTTTACTCTTGCATCATATTTATAATACAATTTTTCACCTGGAGAGATTAAGTGATTTGCATAGAATCACAGGATGTTGCGCGGCGCCACCGAGACTCGAACCAGGATCCCCAGCTCTCAAGTCAGCAGCTCTGGCCACTGCACCAGATCCTCTCCACTCCCTTGTTATCTGTCGGGGAGCTCTTTCCTTCTTCTGGATGATTGATGAAAACAGCTCTTTACCTATTATAGAGGCAAAACCGATGCATTACCAATGCTTGTTTTTATTGAGTTACTTTAATGGCCTATAGCGGAATAAAGTATTTCTACTAGTACTAAACTATACAAAGGGGAGCTCGAGGTCTCCAAAATTTGTCAACTGTCAAAGCAGCTTCTCGGGCTGTGTGAGGAGGCGAAGCTCTTCAAGACTTCTGCCTGTAACCAGGGCTGGAGGCTAAGGCCTCCCAGTCTCTTAACTGGGTGAGGGTTCATCACCCTGGGACATCCAAGACCGCCTGTCCCTGGAGCCAGGAGCACCAGTGCCTGCCTCCTTGCCAAGACCAGTGTGCCCTGTGAGGAAGAGGAGAGCGCTAGAGGGAGCGAGGTCCAGTGGGAAATCCTGGTGAGTGGATTCATGTAGTGAGGTGTGAGGAGATGGCTTCTGCACCAATAAGGTCATTGTAAATGTACAGGTTCAAGTCAGTGAACCCGTATGCCAGAGGGGGCTGCAGTGAAGTTGGCCGTGCTTAGTATTGCTGCCGTTTCGATCGTGCCATAGCCCGTTTGCGGAGTGAAGTCCGCAACCCTGTGTACCACGTGGGTCCAAAGTCAAAATTACTGCCATGCCGATTGTCCTGTAGCCCATGTGTGAAGTGAAGTCCGCGACCCCATATGCCAGATGGGGCCACAGTGAAGATTACCTCTGTGCCAATCAGGCCATCGCCCATGTGCGGAATAGAGTCGGTGACCTCATATGCCAGCTAGGGCAACCGGAAAGGGCACAGACCATGGCCCATGTCGAGCCGTCATGAAGAGAGGCCGCTGTGGGGACCAGTGTGGACCTAAGCTGCGACTAAGGATTGTAACCAGAGAACCCCACAACCTGTGGGAAGGATCAGAGGAAATTACTGTCTCACCGGAAATGCAATGGACGCCTGAGCCATGAGTGCTACTAACCAACAGCAGTCGCTACCACTTCCTGCAGATATTCGGGTCGCATCATCCTAGCAGGAGAGGGTAAGATTGATCACAGGGTTGGAAGACCCACAGGAAGCTTGTTTGGCTATGTAGCGATTGGGGCGCTAGAACACTTTTGACTTTTATCAAAGTCAGAGAGGGACTCCTACTACTCAGACTACCAGTGGGGCCTAACTTGAATGACACCTTTAGCGTATGGGGAAAAAACACTAAAAGTAATGAGAGGGAAGTGGGACTCAGAAACCTGCCTATGAACACTAAAGACCTGACCTCAAGGGACTATGTGTATTGTTTGTGTATGCGGTATTTTACTTTGTGTTCGTATATAAATACTACTTTGGTCATAAAAGAAAGTATTTGACTGCATGATCCTTTATTGCTGATACTGAACGTACTTTGAGTTGTGAGCCTGTGTTCACCCCCCTGTATCTACCTTACCCGAGAAGCCTTGAACTGCTTAACCCGCGCTACCACTGAGAGTCAAGTGCTGATAGGCTACTTGGCCAAGTTGCTCAGGACCCATAGTGGGTTGGGTCCTGAGGAATCTGGAGTAAAAGTTCTCAAGCCCCATAGTTGTGCCCAGTAGTTTTGGCTTGCCCTGTTGCCTTCTGAAAAGGGTTCTGACAGTCTCTTTTTATCGAATGGAGCCATAGTTGTTGATTTACATAAGAGATGGGGACAAACGGCCATGACAGAGCCACCCCAGAATTAAACCCGGCACACGATACTTACATTGGGCAGTGGACATAAGGCTGTTACGCAGCTCTACAGAGCTTTTCATGCTCACCTATACAACAGTCTTAGTAAGCTGAAGGCAAAAGGGACACGCGACTTACATTTAGACTTTGCTGACAAAGAATGCGACGTGGCTCTGGCTCACCCGGCTGAGGTTTCCAGAAATGCAAAGTTTAACCTCCAACAATTCTATTTCCTCCACATACCTCGAAAAGGCTGGGCTTAATGTCATGAAACATGATTAAAAATTGCCCAAGGTGTGGGGAAGAGAGAGCAGATTTCTATCACATGGGATGGGCCTGCCCAAATATAATTGACTTTTGAAGAGACGGATGGGTACGCTAGAATAGTCAACCAGGTGACCCATGTTGCTTAATCTCCAGTGTTGCCTGCTAGCTCTGTATCTCCCTTCCACCCCCTCCCCACAAAGGGTGAAAGACTAACAGATTTATAGACATTGTTTTTGATCTCTACTGATGACGGATAAAATCCAGAAACACATGTGTCTAGAGATGACAGCACTAATCTGCACCAACTTTGGTGGAACACTCCAGCAAAATACCAAGTAAGCATGCACTACAAACTGCATTTACCAGAATGCTAAGGGGCGAACTGTGCTGGGAGGTCAGCAGTGTGCTCCCACCCCTTCCTGTTTAAAAAGGCTCCCTTGAGCCATTGAGCTGACGAGCTAGTGGAGATGCACCTGTGCGCCTGTGAGAGGTACTGAGACCTGTAAGAATTGTGGCAGCCTGCTCAGCAACCCCAGAAGAAAATCGTTTTTGATCTCTACTGATGACGGATAAAATCCAGAAACACATGTGTCTAGAGATGACAGCACTAATCTGCACCAACTTTGGTGGAACACTCCAGCAAAATACCAAGTAAGCATGCACTACAAACTGCATTTCCAGAATGCTAAGGGGCGAACTGTGCTGGGAGGTCAGCAGTGTGCTCCCACCCCTTCCTGTTTAAAAAGGCTCCCTTGAGCCATTGAGCTGACGAGCTAGTGGAGATGCACCTGTGCGCCTGTGAGAGGTACTGAGACCTGTAAGAATTGTGGCAGCCTGCTCAGCAACCCCAGAAGAAAATCGTCCCTGTCCTAACCACAGCCAGGATTCTTGACCATGATTAGATGAACTATGTACAACACGAAGGGGGATGTGGACATTACAGTAGTGCTACAGGATGCGTGCCATGGCTTCCTACCCCGAGGCCCGACATTCAACTCACCTTCCTCTAATTATTATCTAAGTAATATTCCACATATAGAAAGCACAACTGTTCACTTACCCTATTGTTTCTTGTTTTATTTAATGTATACTAGTGACTGCTGCTTATCTGAATGATCTGTATATTTGCGATACTGATGTATGGACCTATCAACAGTTGAACGGCACCACTATGTGCAAGTTTTTCCTTTATTATCCATTGTTACTAAACTGATAACAATAAAAAACATTTAAAAAAGAAAATGTTTGCATTGTTTAATGTAATGTCATGTCATGTTAGGGTATGCAGATTTGTAGAGCGCAATATCACCTGGAAGGTGATATAGCTTATTGTGGAATTCAAGAAGTGAGTAGGAGGCTCTTATGTGTACGGGCTGGTGATGTTTTAGGATTGATGTAGGAGAAGGCTCGATCGCCGGATCTAGTTTTCTGTATGCGTTGGATGTGTACAAGTAAAAGTCCAGACGAGCGGAGGTGTCTGGAATGTTTGTGAAAACAGATGTGAATATTTAGGTATGTTGAGCCAATTTTATGTAGTACCTTGAAAGTGTGAGTCAGTAGTTTGAATTGTGCTTGTTTGTGTACGGGGAGCCAGTGGAGCTCCTTCAGGTGTGGTGTAGTGTGAGTGCAGCATGGGAGGTGGAGAATGGTTCTGTATGCCGAGGACTTAATGGGCTGCAGCCTTCAAATGGGATTTTTGTTGATCTTGGTATAAAGGGTGTTCCCGTAATCCAGCTTGCTTGTGACCAGGGCGTGCATGACAGTTTTCCGGGTACTGATGGAGAGCCATTTGAAAACTTCCTCAGCATCTTCAGGGTATCGAAGCATGAGGCGTTTTTTGACTCGGGATGTCATGTCGAGTTTGCTGCCGATGATGGTCTTGAGGTTCTTGGTGGGGGTGTATGTCGGTTCTAGCTCTGTTGGACACCAGGTGGAGTTCCACAGTGAAGCACTCTTCCCGAAGATCATAATTTCAGTCTTGTCAGGGTTCATCTTCTGACAGTTCCTCTATGGCTTAGTTTTTTTGCCTGGGACAAGAAATTTTCAAATTCTGGTAATTCTTTTTTTCATTCGTCCACTCTTTTTTTCTTAAAGCGGTTATATTATGTTTGTACCATGGTCTTTAATTGATTCTCACTTGCCTGGATTTTGATCACAATGGCATCTGACAGTTGTTTGGCTCTGCTGATTATAATATCAACTAGTCCCTAATACACTTCCAGTCTATAAGAGGCCAGTCCTTCGTATAACCAAGGCCATCTAGAAAGATTCTAGGCTTATTGGCAACTATGAGCCCCCTGGGGGATGCATTCGCTCCTAAATAATCCCATCTTAATTTTATTATTCTTGGTTTATCCAGGGCACCCCAGTCTCCTTTGTGACTCTTATATTTCTAGGGAGTATGGTGTATCCATAGTTTCCTCCGCCCGAAGGATAGTTTAATGTGTGAGGCCTTAACCTGTAAACTTGCTGTTTAAATCTGAAAAATTAAAAAAAAAAACTAATTGTGAAAAATACATTTACTTTGATATTAGAAACTGCGTGGTCCTCCATTTGGGAGACTTAATTTGTAAATAGAACATGTAGTTGTAGACTTGGCTCCTTAAGTATGCTTGTGCAAGCGTGCCCATGCGATCCATGAATCTCAGTATACATAGATTTAAATTTTTGTTTAGTACTAATATCTTGTTTTTAGGTCTCGCTCTTGCTTGTGAGGGGTATTGTTTACAATAAAGGTCTTGGAGCCTGCCCACTGCTTACCATTCATTGGCTTCATTGTCACTCTGCTTTGCTGCCTCCTAATTGGCCAGCGCACGCCAGTTGTCACTTTCTTTTCTTTCTGTGGAGCATGGACCACGCACAGATTTATTCTACTTAATTAGTGTCCGTCCGCTGATGGTGCTGTGATTGAGGTACACTTTCAGGGCACTTCCTCCGTTTCCAGTTCTCATGCTGCTTTCTCTATTTGTTCTGTTTTCAAATGCATGTTTGGACATTGTTTACCTAAGCCCGCATCTTTTGGCTTACTAGTTACATTTTACTGGGTTGGATTAAGCATTATAATGTAAATGCCACACTAACAACCAATGTTCACCCTAATTATTCTTCACCATGTGCGACAGAGGAATGTTAGCATGCACACTTTTTTCTGCTGTGAGCACAACCGAGTGATGTGCAACTATGCAGGTGAACCAGCTACCGCTTAAAAGTAGGTATAGAAGTAGGGAGCTCCCCATTTCGATCTCTCCCTTTCCCATCTTCCCAAGTTTTCTACAGTGAGCATTTTAAAGCACATTTTCTTAATGATATTGACTTAAATAGACAAGGTTTAGACACTGTAGAAATTGATAACTCACAATATTGCCCCGTACTTCAGTCATAACCACTGTACACAAACCATTAATCTGGAACAAAAAAATCATATGTTAGTCTGAAGCATCCTTCATTTTTTTACATGTAAAAAAACTACAAGTCACTTCTAGGCACACAAATTTTATGCAACAAGAGGAACTATACCCATGTGGAAAAGTGCCACAGCCAAAATATCGATCATTAGAACCTATATAGTCAGCTACAAAATTAAGCATCGTTTATCCAGTCATAGGAGCTGTAATTTCTATCAAAATATGTCCCTGAAATGCCAGTGTCACAGAATAAGACAATCAAAAGAATATGAAACAACGGTGAAGTCATACTATGTGTTGTTGTTTAGAATATTGCAAAGTTTTCAATATGTATATGAGGATATATATAAAGACCCTCTGTGATTTCACTTTCGACAGAGAGCAAGCACTACAGTGTCTTCACTTGTCTAGTAGTCACTGTGTCACAGAATACCTGATCGAGGGTCACTCTGAACAGAACACGCTCTTCATCTGTTATTGGTCCACATAATATACGCCATTAAAGGTCTGCAAGTTACTGAGAGGCAAAATGAGGTACAAGGCCACATCATGTCTATTATCAGACACTAGGCCAGATAATGCCAGTTACTGGGTCACATAATCCTTATGCATCAGGTTCTGATCCATGTATTGATTGCCTTTCAGCTACTGAGCCAGATTGTGCATCCCCAGTTGATACTAGAGCGTATCTTACCTGCCTGTACTTTTCAGGGCACTACAATAGTTGTTTATCAGTCAATATGCTACAGGGTGTCTGCAAATCAGTGGGTCACATTCTGGCTCTCATTGGTCAGTCGGTCACAGGATTGCTTTCCATCACTTGCAGAGCTACTTAATCTCTGCCATAAATCAGTGGTTTACAGGTTTCTGCCCACTAGTTACTGGGACACTGGATGAACGGGTAAACTTTCCTAGGGCACTATAGTCATGTTTTCTTCCTCTTCCTCTGTCTGTCTTTGCTCTGTCTCCATTTTCTCCTCTGCTTCATTCACAAACTCTTACTTCCACTACCTCATTATCACTCTCTTTGACATAAACAATCCATGGTCACTACCTTTCACTGTAATTCTCTTGTTTGCTCTCCTTAATGCTCACTCTTCCCATACACTGTCCGTCCTTGTTACAAATATATTCTCTTGTTTTCTCATACCTTTGCTATTTCTTACACACTCCAAAATTGTTTTTCAGTTCTAACTTTTACACTGACTAACTGACTGGCACACAGACACTATTTCTGCTTGAGCCTCTTTATTCATAGCTTCGAATAACCAATTTAAAGCAGAGAGAGAGAAAACTTGCGCTGAATGGTGGACAAATTATGCTTACCAGGAGGGCATGACAAAGTTTTGTTCCCTATCGCAATCAATCAATCGAACATTTGTAGAGTGCAGCAAATCACCTGTGAGGGTCTTGAGGCGCTGAAAAAGGTTGGCTGCTGCTTAGTGGGTTGCTCATTCAAACATCTAGGTCTTGAGTTCTCTCCTGAATTGTTGGAGCGACGGTGCGGACCTGGGGTGCAGAGGGAGATTGTTCAATGCCTTGGTTGTCAGATCCATGGGGTGTCTGCGAGGGAGCGGGAAGCAGATCGAAGGTGTCTGGCCGGTTGGTGGAAGGTGAGGGATTTGTTGATGTATGCTGGTCCCTCATTGTACATGGCCTTGTAAGCGTGGGTCAGCATCTTGAACTGGCATCTCTTTATCTAGATTTCTAAAGTGGAAAAAAGAGGTGCTTGATGTTTTCTACCCCTATATTTAGGCAAAAGCAAAACAAAATAAATCAAGCTACAATGTAAATTAGAAGACTGACCCAAGGCAGACAGAGCTGTGCCGTGCTCCTACACATACAGCAGCCTTTAGAAGATGCGTAGACCCTCGCATTTCTTCCTTGTGCTGCAGAATTGTTTACAGATACCATCCCTGCAGTGCTCCCAAGTCACCTCTCTTCACCTTTCTGCTCCATGAGACAGAGGTGGGGGGTGTAGGAGAAGGGACATATTCATCAAGGAATGAATACCAAATCTGCCCACCTGACATTAAGGCTTTGGGGCCGCTCGCCGCCACCCCCTGCTGATTTAGGGCACACTCCACTGCAGGTGCTCCCATTCATTTTAATGGTATCTCGAAATAATTTTTTTTAAAAGACAAAAGCTGTGTATAACAGTACATTGTCAATGCTGCAGCTTGTCATCATGGTTATCCCTTCACAAACAAAGGCTACTGTCAGACACAAACAATACAACACTTTAGATTGAGGGTCTGAGGGATAAGTTTAGAGACCTGCGCAGATAGATTCCCCAACAACAACAATCTATCAATCCAAAAAATCTGCGGGTCTAACTCAGCTTAGACAAGCTCTAAAGCATAGACAGTAGCATAGACAGTACAAGCTTACATATCCCTCTCAAACTGAGGGGAGTCCTTTATAGAGGACGGAATCCCATCACCCACCGAGGTGGCATGCTTCATCATCTGGGATCTCCTCTTGGTTGCAACACCTAGTGCAACCAAGGGCTACAACCCCCTCACTAAGAGGGAGGAGCTCAGGGATGTTTTTGTGTGATCAAGACTAGGATCTGCTAGAATCCACTAGAAGCGAAGCAATACAGGTATTTTAGGGTAATGGTTGCAGTGCGTGCAGTGATGATGTGTGAAGTGATCTAAAATTGACTACCAAGAGAAAAAGAATTTATTAAGTGACTCTTGGTGTCAAAAAATAAAAACAGTGCATGTGCAGTTTAGGAAATAATAACTGCACCAGTCCAAATCGCAGGTCTACATGTTTCGGCCATGATGATCAAATTCTGATCGTGGCCTTCCTCAGGACCTAGATAATAATCGCTACTACAGAAAGATAAAAAGTGATACAAGTGTCAAAAGGTTCAATACATGTGGTTGGAATAAATACAACCTACACAATACTGTGGTCTCAAGTTTTGAAAAGATATCACAAGGATATAGATGACACCTGTAAAAGAAAAAACAAAAACACACCGACATCAATTCATGATACAGTGGAGATAGTAAATAATAAAATTAAAGCTTGTACTGTAACCAGTGCTCTACGATAGGGTCACTGCCCATCGCTTGGTACCTATACGTATACCTCATACCTAACAGTGTATGTTAATGCAATGTTTTAATGAAGAAATCAATGCTTACCCATATATGTACGGGTGCACACCTCACCTCACCTGGCAACAGCTCAGGACGTGAGGTACCGCTCTGTTAAAAAGGAAAAACTATAGTTACAGATCCATCTAGCAATCTGTAAGTACGTCATCCAAAATAGTCTGCAGTCAAATTTGCACAATCGTACATTTATACTAAATCATGTAGCCAGAACCGAGATCTAACTCAAGTGGCTGAAATCGTTCCTATTATGAAGCAATATCCCAAGCCTCAAGAATTTACGATAATCAAGCCTGTGTGACTGGTCATGGCATTAATCTCGAAGTCAGATGCCAAAAACACGAAGATATGCCACAGAGAACATGGTAGCACATAAGCCTATATGCCAGCCCTGTCTCATTCCGAATAAACTTTGGACTACCAACAGACTTTTTTACAGGCATCACATCTGAAGCATTATATAGACACCACTCACGCAAAATCACAATTATTGACTGCTGTTTACAAATGTTTTCACACAGCTATACAGCGCTTTACCGATGGCTTAACAACTACCACTGGCTACTGTATGCAATTGTTTTCACCCGGCTCTACACAAAACCAATAAATGAAAGAAAGGAAACATGATATAGAGCCCATCAATATCCCGCCGTCCTCACTCACCTCTCCGTCTGTACCCCGGACCTGACACGAGCTGGAACAGGAGGTAACCGACGAAGGGAAGGACGAGCGTTTAAGTACTCGCAGGGCAAAATCCCACACAGGTGTGAGCCCTTACTGCGTCGCTCCCTAATCACGTAACTATGATGCATGTAATGGTGATGCACACCCCCAAAAACTACAAAGAAAACCATTGTCTCATGGGAAGTGTAGTTAGGAAAGCACGTGATACATAAAACGGTGATGCACACCCCCAAAACTACAAACAATGCCATTGGCTCATGGGAAATGTAGTTTAAAAAAAGGCACACGTTTAAGACTACAGAGCACCTCGCCTAGGCCTGGGAAATATAGTATGCATGTGCTCGCCCAGCTCATTATCATATATTAACACGATTGCATATAAAATCAACCACCCAGCGAGAAAGAGAGGCTTAAACAGTGAAGATGACACTGTCACTTAGAACCATACGCATATATCTTATCGCGTATGCGCACTCTTTGTGGTTTTATCCTATAAAGTGTCAATTTTAAGATATTACTGACTAGCCATCTTTTTGTTGTTTCTCTAGTCTGTAGTGGCATGGTCAAGAGGGATATGCAAAACAGGCAATAGTTGTAGGGTGAAAGCGAACATGGGGGTTCAAGTAGTGATGGAACTATATATCTTTTACACCCAAATCAAGATCTAAAACAGCAGACATTCACGTGAAACTACAGCAGAACTAAAGCAAGGTCCACGGAATATCATCGTTCCGACCTCCACTGTCACTCTTATGTTTAAAAATCCATTTTTGTTCTCTGAGAAACAGGAATTTAGAAATGTCTGTCACATGGGGGTATTAAGAGGTTGTTCCAGGACCGTCCATTTTAATTCCTCAGCTTTATGTTGCTGCATCAAGAAGTGACTGGTAAGTCTGGTGGCTTGCTTATTGCACCTAATGGTGCCTTTGTGTTCATTTATCCGTAGTTTTACCTTCCGAGTTGTCATTCCAACATACCGGAGTTGACACGGACAGGTTATCAGATATAAAACTCTGTCACTGTTACAATTCGTGTGCCTCGTTTGTATCCATGGTCTTCCAGTGCCTATGTCCACTGTAGATGTATCTTCAGTCTGGGGACAAGCTGCACAAGAACCACATGGAAAATGCCCTTGAACTGCTGGCATATCCCATAGTGTGTTAGGTCTATTTGGAGGCTTCGCTTTGAGTGTTGTGTGAACTAAGTTGTCACGGAGATTCAAACTTCTTTTAAAGGAAAATAATGGTAAAGGAATATTCTCATTTCCCACATTGAGGATCCGCCAATGTTTACGCACACTCTTTTGTATCCCATTTGATAGTGTGCTAAAAGTGTTGACGCACGTAAGTCTCGTCATGGGCGGTTTTGGTACTGGTAGTTCCAATAAAGCTTCCCGATTGTTATTGGAAGCCCGCTTGTATGAACGCCATATGAGATTTTTAGGATAATTTCTGTCCTGTAGTTGTTGAGACAGTTGCTTGGCATGGTGTTCATATTTCTCTTTCTCAGAGCAGTTCATTCTAATACGAAGGAATTGCCCAAATGGTAAGTTGTCGCGAAGCGACTTTGGATGATAACTGTTAAATGCCAACAATGAATTCCTTGCCATGGGTTTTTTGTGTAGTTCACTCTCCAGACCAAAATTTGATGGAAAAATGCGGAGATCAAGGAAAGGTAGACTCTCTTTGCTGTATTCAACAGTGAATTTGAGAAAATTGTTCCTTGATTTAAGCCAGACTTGAAATTCCAGGATGGTAGTGACATCCCCACACCAGATGACAAAAATATCATCAATGTATCTTTTTCCATAAAACAATCCGCTCATGGAAGGGATTGCCATTAGTTAGCACATGCTCTTTTTCAAAGAGATGGACATAGAGGTTGGCTAGACTGGGTGCGAAAACGCTGCCCATCGATGTTCCTGATGTCTGGAGGTAGATGGTTTCCTTAAATCTATTTTTTTTTCCTTCATAGCCAACCTCGCACATTCCATTATGAAATGCACAGGAGTAATGGTGTCCATATCTCTCTGATCTAAAAGTACTCGTATTGCATCCAAAGTCTCATCCTGAGGAATGCATGTATAGAGGGATTCGACGTCAAAAGAGACTAAAAAGTCAGTTCCAACGTCGAACTCTGTCCCCGGTAACACCCTCAGGATGTCTTTGGTATCCTGGAGATAGGTGGGCATCTCTTTAACTAAAGGTCTCAAAAAATAGTCGACAAAAGTTGATAAAGGCTCCAACAATGAGCCTATGCCAGAAATAATCGGGCGAGCTGGAGGTGGTCTCTGAGTCTTGTGTATCTTTGGCAATACATAGAAATATGGCATTACCGGATGCGTGGTAATCAAGAAGCTAGCCTCATGGGGTGTAATCCACCCTTCCGTTTTAGCTTCTTCCACAAGATCAAAGATTTCTTTTGTAATCCTGGGTGTGGGATCCATCTTTAGTGGACGATAAAATCGTCTGTCAGTCAATTGCCTGAGGCACTCCGTCCGGTACATGGAGGTGTCCATGATGAAAATTGCACCGCCTTTGTCCGCTGGCTTGATTGTTATTAAGGCATCATTGGCTAGAGTTTGTAACGCCTTTCTCTCATTAGAGGGAAGATTGTGAAAAAATCTGTTCTTCGTGGCACATAATGTCGACACATCTTGCGTAACTGCCTTCTCAAAAGTCAATACCTGATCTGGTATGAGATGTGTGGGGGGATTAAAGGTAGATCGAGGTTTCAGACCACTATTTACGGATGAAACATCCATGTTGATGTTATTAGTTTCTTTTTCTTTGGCTTTGAAAAAGAAATGGAGCCGGATTTTCCTGAAAAATTGGGCTAGCTCACATCTTGTCTGAAACGGATCACCAGAGTAAGTGGGGACGAATCCCAATCCCCTGTTCAGCACTGCTTGCTCATCTTTAGTGAGCATGCGTGCACTCAGATTGACCACTAGGTTGTTGTTTCTGAGCTGGTCCCCGCTTGTGGAGGGCCCTTCTTCATGCTTCGTGTGCTCCGTGGTGATGGTGGAGGGCTCCAATGAACTTGTGCCTGCTGTCCTCTTCTCCTTCCTCTGGAGCGTCCGCGGCCAGATCCTAAAAAAGGCTGGTTATTAAAAAATTGGGGTTGTGGTTGATAAGGCAGCATTTGTGGCTGAAAGGGCGGATTTGGAAAGCCCCAAGGAGCTGGAGGCCACCGAGGTGCTTGTTGAGGGCCTTGTGAACCTCTCTTCCAATTAGATCTATTATACCGTCCCCGGCCTCTGTTAGACTGTGCACTTTGATTTGAAGAATCAGAATCACTCGACCAGCCATCTGTGCCAGAAGAGGAGTAGTTCGAACCATAGCGTTTGCCCTTTCTATTGAACTCAGGTGGTGTAAAGTTATCACTGGTGAATGGATACACTTTTTTGAGGGAAAACCGGGCCAGATCTTTTTTAAATTTCTCGATCTTTGTCATTAAAACCGAGTCTTTGTGTTCTTTATTCTATTTATTAGATTCATCTAGATTTCTCTTGAATAAAGTGGCAGAGATCGTAGTTTTAATCTGTCCTTCTAGTGTCTGGATTTCAATCACGATTGCGTCCGCCACGCGCTTGGCAGAACTGATGATCAAAAAAAGCCAATCGCGCGTGCATCGCCAGGCAATAAGCGACCAATCTTTTAGGAATGCTTTATCTTGTAAGAAAAGCCTCTGTGTATTAGTAACAATTAGGCCCATAGGGGCACAATTTCCACAGAGATACCGGGAACAGAGTTCGACGTTGGAACTGACTTTTTAGTCTCTTTCGACGTCGAATCCCTGTATACATGCATTCCTCAGGATGAGACTTTGTATGCAACACGAGTACTTTTAGATCAAAGAGATATGGACACCATTACTCCTGTGCATTTCATAATGGAATGTGCGAGGTTCGCTATGAAGGAAAAGTTTTTTAGATTTGAGGAAACCATCTACCTTCAGACATCAGGAACATCGATGGGCAGCGTTTTCGCGCCTAGTCTAGCCAACCTCTTTGTCCATCTCTTTGAACAAGAGCATGTGCTAACTAATGACAATCCCTTCCATCAACGGATTGTTTTATGGAAAAGATACATTGATGATATTTTTGTCATCTGGCGTGGGGATGTCACTACCATCCTGGAATTTCAAGTCTGGCTTAATTCAAGGAACAATTTTCTCAAATTCACTGTTGAATACAGCAAAGAGAGTCTACCTTTCCTTGATCTCCGCATTTTTCCATCAAATTTTGGTCTGGAGAGCGAACTATACAAAAACCCTTGGCAAGGAATTCATTGTTGGCATTTAACAGTTATCATCCGAACTCGCTTCGCGACAACTTACCATTTGGGCAATTCCTTTGTATTAGAAGAAACTGCTCTGAGAAAGAGAAATATGAACACCATGCCAAGCAACTGTCTCAACAACTACAGGACAGAAATTATCCTAAAAATCTCGTTCGGCGTTCATACAAGCGGGCTTCCAATAACAATCGGGAAGCTTTATTGGAAATACCAGTACCAAAACCGCCCATGATGAGACTTACGTGCGTCAACACTTTTAGCACACTATCAAATGGGATACAAAAGAGTGTGCGTAAACATTGGCGGATCCTCAACGTGGGAAATGAGAATATTCCTTTACCATTATTTTCCTTTAAAAGGAGTTCGAATCTCCGTGACAACTTAGTTCACACAAGACCCAAAGCAAAGCCTCCAAATAGACCTAACACACTATGGGATATGCCAGCAGTTCAAGGGCATTTTCCATGTGGCTCTTGTGCAGCTTGTCCCCAGACTGAACATACATCTACAGTGGACATAGGCACTGGAAGACCATGGATACAAACAAGGCTCACGAATTGTAACAGTGACAGAGTCATATATCTGATAATCTGTCCGTGTCAACTCCGGTATGTTGGAATGACAACTCGGAAGGTAAAACTACGGATAAATGAACACAAAAGCACCATTAGGTGCAATAAGCAAGCCACCAGACTTACCAGTCACTTCTTGACGCAGCAACATAAAGCTGAGGAATTAAAATGGAGGGTCCTGGAACAACCTCTTATTCCCCCCCATGTGACAGACATTTCTAAATTCCTGTTTCTCAGAGAACAAAAATGGATTTTTAAACATAAGAGTGACAGTAGAGGTCTGAACGATGATATTCCGTGGACCTTGCTTTAGTTCTGCTGTAGTTCCACGTGAATGTCTGCTGTTTTAGATCTTGATTTGGGTGTAAAAGATATATAGTTCCATCACTACTTGAACCCCCATGTTCGCTTTCACCCTACAACTATTGCCTGTTTTGCATATCCCTCTTGACCATGCCACTACTGACTAGAGAAACAACAAAAAGATGGCTAGTCAGTAATATCTTAAAATTGACACTTTATAGGATAAAACCACAAAGAGTGCGCATACGCGATAAGATATATGCGTATGGTTCTAAGTGACAGTTTCATCTTCACTGTTTAAGCCTCTCTTTCTCGCTGGGCGGTTGATTTTATATGCAATCGTGTTAATATATGATAATAAGCTGGGCGAGCACATGCATTCTACATTTCCCAGGCTTAGGCGAGGTGCTCTGTAGTCTTAAACGCGTGCCTTTTTTTAAACTACATTTCCCATGAGCCAATGGCATTGTTTGTAGTTTTAGGGGTGTGCATCACCGTTTTATGTATCACGTGCTTTCCTAACTACACTTCCCATGAGACAATGGTTTTCTTTGTAGTTTTTGGGGGTGTGCATCACCATTACATGCATCATAGTTACGTGATTAGGGAGCGACGCAGGAAGGGCTCACACCTGTGTGGGATTTTGCCCTGCGAGTACTTAAACGCTCGTCCTTCCCTTCGTCGGTTACCTCCGGTTCCAGCTTGTGTCAGGTCCGGGGTACCGACGGAGAGGTGAGTGAGGACGGCGGGAAATTGATGCGCTCTATATCATGTTTCCTTTCTTTCATTTATTGGTTTTGTGTAGAGCCGGGTGAAAACATTTGCAAACAGTAGCCAGTGGTAGTTGTTAAGCCATCGGTAAAGCGCTGTATAGCTGTGTGAAAACATTTGTAAACAGCAGTCAATAATTGTGATTTTGCGTGAGTGGTGTCTATATAATGCTTCAGATGTGATGCCTGTAAAAAGTCTGTTGGTAGTCCAAAGTTTATTCGGAATGAGACAGGGCTGGCATATAGGCTTATGTGCTACCATGTTCTCTGAGGCATATCTTCGTGTTTTTGGCATCTGACTGCGAGATTAATGCCATGACCAGTCACACCGGCTTGATTATCGTAAATTCTTGAGGCTAGGGATATTGCTTCATAATAGGAACGATTTCTGCCACTTGGGTTAGATCTCGGTTCTGGCTACATGATTAAGTATAAATGTACGATTGTGCAAATTTGACTGCAGACTATTTTGGATGACGTACTTACAGATTGCTAGATGGATCTGTAACTATAGTTTTTCCTTTATAACAGAGCGGTGCCTCAAGTCCTGAGCTGTTGCCAGGTGAGGTGAGGTGTGCACCCGTACATCTACGGGTAAGCATTGATTTCTTCATTAAAACATTGCATTAACATACACTATTAGGTATGAGGTATAGGTATCGGTACCAAGCGACGGGCAGTGACCCTATCAAAGAGCACTAGTTACAGTACAAGCTTTAATTTTATTATTTACTATCTCCACTGTATCATGAATTGATGTCGGTGTGTTTTTGTTTTTTCTTTTACAGGTGTCATCTATATCCTTGTGATATCTTTTCAAAACTTGAGACCACAGGATTGTGTAGGTTGTATTTATTCCAACCACATGTATTGAACCTTTTGACACTTGTATCACTTTTTATCTTTCTGTAGTAGCGATTATTATCTAGGTCCTGAGGAAGGCCACGATCAGAATTTGATCATCATGGCCGAAACATGTAGACCTGCGTTTTGGACTGGTGCAGTTATTATTTCCTAAACTGCACATGCACTGTTTTTATTTTTTGACACCAAGAGTCACTTAATAAAATGTTTTTCTCTTGGTAGTCAATTTTAGATCACTTCACACATCATCACTGCACGCACTGCAACCATTACCCTAAAATACCTGTATTGCTCCGCTTCTAGTGGATTCTAGCAGATCCTAGTCTTGATCACACAAAACATCCCTGAGCTCCTCCCTCTTAGTGAGGGGGTTGTCGCCCTTGGTTGCACTAGGTGTTGCAACCAAGAGGAGATCCCAGATGATGAAGCATGCCACCTCGGTGGGTGATGGGATTCCGTCCTCTATAAAGGACTCCACTCAGTTTGAGAGGGATATGTAAGCTTGTACTGTCTATGCTTTAGAGCTTGTCTAAGCTGAGTTAGACCCGCGGATATTTTGGTTTGATATACTTGCAGACACTTCTTTTGTAGGCAGTGACTGGGCAGCAGGCACCTCCAGGCTAAATCTCCACGCACTTAAAAATTGCTGACTAGAGGGTGGTATAGACAAACATCAGCTTCGTCCCCTGGCAGGAGAGAGGTTGTAGGTTATCGCCAGAGCTGAACTGGGTCCCAGTCTCGGAGTCAGCTCAACATCCTGCGATTCTCAGCAAATCACATATTCTTCCCGAACCAAAAAAAAAATAATGGGACTCTGTGTAATATAACTGGTGATAATGTAAAGCCCTCCAATACCTTCAGGTCGAGATTGCGCTATATAAAACTGCAAATAAACTGACACCTAGCCTATCAGTAAAAACATTGAGTCAAATTGAATCTGCATATCTTCCTCACTTCTAGATCAGAGAAAAGAGAAGTGGCTTCAAAGGCTTCACCTAGGCATTTTATGGTAGCCATAGAATCCAATGAAGTGCGCGCTGATCCAGGCACAATACACAGAGGGAAAACACATTGTGCGAGCCCGCTCATGTGCGAAGCTTAGAGAAATCTATGCTAACAACCCATTTACACCTTCATGATGCTTACCAGCGCATGCCTATTTTTGTTGCCGTTCAGCTATTCATCTCCTTTATGCCTCATACCTTTGCTCTGACATTAATTTCAGCTCCTTGTTTAAGTTACTTACACCCACAACTGAACTACCTTACGTCACGCTGCTCTACACTATTCCACTTTACGCCACTCCATGCCACTGTATTCTAAGTCACTCTACCCTATGTCACTACACTCTATGCCACTTCCCTCTATGCCTCTCTACTGTAAGCAACTCTATGCAACTCTAGTCTACGCCACTTCACTCTACGCCACTTCCCTCTATGCCACTTCAATCTACGCCACTGTAGTCTATGCATTACAGGCCACTCTGCACTACTCTACGCCACTCTGTGCCACTCTGTGCCACTCCACATCACTCTACTCCACTCCAGTCTATACCACTCCACTCTATGCCACTCTACACTACTTCAGTCAACGCCACTCTACTCTATGCCACTCCACTCTACATCACTCCATTCTACTCTACGCCACTCCACTCTACTCTAGTCTATGACACTCCACTCCATGCTACTCTACACTTCACTCCAATCCACGCCACTCTCCTGTACGTCACTCTCCTTACCGCCACTCTCTTCAACGACACTCTACTGCACGTCACTCTGTACCACGCCACTAACATTTAGCTATCCTGAACAACAGCCACACTGTGGTACAAAATGGCTAAAAGACATTGGCAAAGCCAATAGCTCTGCATAGGTGAAACCTATTGGCTTTACACATGCTTGTTATGTACAATGAGTTTTTAGTAAAGGGCCCAGATGTACGACCATTTTGCATGTGCAAAATCGGTGGCAAAATGATTTGC
This sequence comes from Calotriton arnoldi, assembly GCA_963921515.1. NCBI lineage: Eukaryota > Metazoa > Chordata > Amphibia > Caudata > Salamandridae > Calotriton > Calotriton arnoldi. The sequence continues at coordinate 90,932 of CAWUFW010020544.1, read as the reverse complement.
GCATGCAAAAATGGTTGTACGCAATGTACGAAAAGCTCTCGCAAAATGCAAAATTGCGATGCCAATGAATACCGACTCGCAAAAAATGCGACCGCTTTTTGCGTTCGCAAAATTGCAATTCGCTAAATACAATGTACAGAGCAGTCGCAAATAGTGATTATGCGCAATTAGGCCCATTTGCGCCTGCAATTTATCACTAACCAGAACCGGGTGGCAACCAGGCCCAACCTAAAAAAACAGGCCCAGAATGCATCAGAAATCTTTCCACAATGGCTACCCTGTACGTGATAGCGAGTAGGATGTGGATACTGGCTGCCCAGCAGAGGAGGCGGCGACAGGATATTCAGAGTCAGGCTAACATTGCTTGAGACGACAGAGGAAGAGATTTATGACCAGTACAGGCTGAGTAGCACTGTCATCCTAGACCTCATCGACACCTTGAAGCCACAACTGGAAAGCAGAACCCTGCGCAACAATGCAATCCCCACACATGTGCAGGTGTTGTGCTTCCTCCACCTCTTGGCCACTGGTAGCTACCAGGATGTAATTGCAGTGGCGGGAGGTGTGTCATAGAGTGCGCTTTCGCGTTTCTTTCACAATATTCTAGATGTAATGCTACACCACATCTATCAACACATCTACCTGCCTAGGGATGATGAGGACCTTGAAAATACAAAACTAGAATTTTACAGATCAGCAAGGTTTCCACAGGTTATAAGGTGCATAGATGGGACCCATGTGCCCATATGTCCCCCTTCCGTAATAGGAAAAACACACATTCCCTCAACATCCAAGTTGTTTGTGATGCCAAAAACATCATCACAGACCTGTTTGCCAAATATCATGGAAGCACCCATGACTCATACATTTTCAGACACAGTGGCATATACCAGAAATTAGAAAGAGGTGACTTTGATGAAGGATACCTACTAGGTACAGATCTTTCCGGTCCCCAGAGAAATGTATTTGCACTTTTATGTCTGTATGCATGTTGTCTCACCATCATATATCTTTAACCAGGTGACAGTGTATATGACCTGCAGCCTTTGATCCTCCCACCGTACCCGTCGCCCAACAATGCACATGAAAGGCAGTACAACAGGTCACGTAGGCGCACCAGGACCGTGATCGAGCGCACATTTGGCATCCTAAAATAGCACTTCAGGTGCCTCCACAAGAGTGGCAGAGCTCTGAAGTATGCACCTAAGACTGTCTGCAAAATAGTGGCAACGTGCCATGCCTCACGACATGGCCTGCAGGAGTGGATTTCCCATGGATGTGTCTGACTCAGAATCGGAGGATGAGGACCCAGGACTACCTGCCCAACAGCAAATGGATGGTAGCTCTGCAGCAGAGGGAGAAGGCGCAGGGACCAGATAGCTAACAATTATTTTTAAAGGTACGTCCAAATTAATTACCCACTACCCTCTACATAAGACAGGCCAAATTGTGACTTTCAATTGGTGCTTTATTGTGCAAACTTGCACAAACAAAATCAGGACAACCAGTCCATCTTCAAATGTAGGCCTGAACTAAAAAGTAACTCCATTGTGGTTACATCACCACAATTTAGTACTAATATGTTGTCCAACAAATGTGCAGTTACCCTACACAAGTCACTTTCTGCCCCTCCGTCCAGCCTGGCCAGAGCTGCCACTTCCAATCCCAGCCTGTCGGCTGCTGCTCCGACACATTTCAGGTGTTTCCGTAGCGGAGACGCTACCACCACTGACAAACATATTGGTTTGCAGTGTTTCCACTGCTGCAGTGATTTGTTGAAGGCCCTGAGCAACATCCCCACTATAGTAGCCCATCTCCACCTGGAGCCCCAGGGTGCGCTTGGTGTGTTGGGCCGTCACATGGGCAAGCTTCCCAATGGCCCTGCTCAAAGTGTCCAATTTGAGGCCCCTGCTGTGCTCCAATCGCCTGTGTTGCACCCTTTCTCCCGCCAATTCTTTGGCTAGATCAGCAATGGTACCTGTGAGAGCATCAAATTTGGCTTCCAGTTGGCACTGGTTTTCAGTCATTGTGTCAGTGATGTTGCGGAAGCCCTGTTCCAGCTTCAGATTCAGTTGCCTCTGTTGCTTCTGTTGCAGGCGCTGTATTCTCAACATCGCCTGTTCCAGTCCTCCAAACAAAACCTGACTGGGTGCTCCAGAAGGGGGCTGACTTTGCAGTCACTGTAAGGACTGCTGGGTTGGTCGCACTAGCCGCACCCTGGTGGCAGGAGAGCGTCTGGATGGAGCTGACTGACGTGAGGCTAGTGTCACACTGGCTGTAGCCTGGGATGTGGTTGCTGGCGCTGTGGCTGGGACTTCTGAGCAACTTGGCCCACTTGATACTCCCCCATCCTGCCCTTCCTCCATCTGGTCCTGATCCGGGCTTCCCTGTGTGTCCTCGGCACTGTGCTCTCCTCCCAGTGGTGTGTCTATGTGGCAAAAGATGGAAAGAGAAAATAAAATATGTGGGTCACTATCTCACTGGTGTTGCAATGTTTATCAGCTCAAGTCATTCCTTAACTACACTGTATATGTCACTGACTACATCTCCCATGATGCACCATTTGGATTGATTGTTTTGTGGCAATGGATTTTTGGGTGTGGATGATAAGTATGCATGCGCAGAACAGGCTTTAGTGGTGATTTAAACATTTCTAACACATTTCACACTTACCAGGGTTTGGTGCTGGCTGTGAGGTGTCAAGGGTCCCAAATCCTACAACAGCCTCCCTCTCCAGGGTACTCTCCATCATGGCCTCAGCTGCAGATGGTTCTGATGCAGTGGATGGCCTTCCTCCAGTCCCTTGTGCATCCTGCAGCTGTGCTGCCACCCTCTCCTTGGCCCTGGAGCGCAGGTCGTACCAGCGCTTCTTAATGTCAGCCAGGGACCTGTGTGCCACACCCAGGACATTGATGCGCTGCTGCATTCCACACCAGATCTTTCTTTTGTCCTCCTCAGTAACACTGTGTGAGACCCTCCCAAATTGTATTGTATTGTATTGTAATTGCATTTATATAGCGCTTTCTACCCCTGACGAGGCGTTGAAGTAGCACGCTACTCCGGAACCATAAGGATTAGTGGTGAATTAGTATAGTGAAATATGAAAGTAATTTGAGTGGTGGATATTAATCAGTTATTTGGATTGAGAAGGATAGTGGAGGGATAGAAGAGTGAAAAGGTTTGCATTTATATAGCGCTTGTTACCCCTGATGGGGTGTTGAAGCGTTTTTTTGTTTTTTTTTAGCGGAGTAGCACGCTACTTTGGAACCCATTAAAGGATTAGTGTTGAATTAGTATAGTGAAATATGAAGAGTAGTTTCTTGCACACCAGTGGGCAGCATGTGGTGCATATATAAAAGAAGGGAGTTGATTTGGCAGATGCATAAGTATGGGAAAGCTTAAGAAAAAGTCTACCTCTGAGTGAAGACGCCATTCGTGATCCATCATGCACCTGCGGCTGAGTTCGTCCGCCCTGGCGTTCAGTGAACCTGCCAGGTGTTGAACCACCAGGGATATGCCCTGATGTTCCAGCCATGTCCAGAGACGGAGAGCATCTTGACATAGGGTCCACGACCCCCCCGCCCTGTTTGTTGCAGTACCACATGGCGGTGGTGTTGTCCGTGAACACCTGCACTACTCTTCCCCGGACAGAGGGAAGGACTGCTTTCAGTGCAAGACAGATCGCCCGAAGCTCCAGAAGGTTGATGTGGAGCCCGGACTCCGCCGGAGACCAGAGGCCTCTGATCTCCGCCTCTCCCATGTGGCCGCCCCACCCCAGAAGCAACCGTCACCACTGTGAACTCTGGTTGGGGAAGGGAGAGAGATCTGCCGTTGACCCAATCCCGGTTCGTTAGCCACCACTGCAATTGGTGTGCAGTGCCCTCCGAGATCTGGATGCAATCGGACAGGTTTCCCTGATGCTGTGCCCACTGGAACTTCAGGTCCCACTGCAGAGCCCGCATATGCCATCTGGCATGATCCACCAGCAGGATGCAGGAGGCAATCAGACCCAGCAGCCGCAGAGTCACTCTGACCGAAACCCGGGACAGAGGCTGAAAGATCGGAATCATAGCCCGAATATCCCAGACTCGCTGCTCGGGAGGATAGACCCGAAACTGCGTCGTATCCAGAACCGCTCCAATGAAGAGCTTCTGAGAGGGAGTCAGGTGTGACTTCGGCACGTTGACAGAAAACCCCAGCGAATGCAGGAGGTCAGCCGAAATCTGGAGGTGGGAGACGACAGCCTGGGGCGAGCCCACCTTCAACAACCAGTCGTCGAGATAGGGGAAGACTGGAACCCCTGGTCAGCGCAGATGAGCTGCGACCACCGCCATCACCTTCGTGAACACCCGAGGGGCACTGGTAAGGCCAAAGGGGAGCACGGTAAACTGAAAGTGCTCGTTGCTTACCATAAACCGCAAGTAGCGCCGGTGGGCCGGCAGGACGGGGATGTGAAAGTAAGCGTCCTGCAAGTCCAACGCTACCATCCAGTCTCCAGGGTCGAGAGCAGAAAGGACCTGAGCTAGCGTCACCATTTTGAACTTCTCCTTCAGGAGGAAGCGGTTGACGTTCCTGAGATCCAAGATAGGACGCAGGTCTTTGTCCTTCTTGGGCACCAGAAAGTAGTGGGAATAGCAAACATGACCTACTTCTGGGGCAGGAACTCGCTCGATGGCTCCCTTGGCCAAGAGAGCCATAACTTCCTGTTGGAGAAGGGCCAGATGATCCTCCGACATGCGATGGTACTTGGGTGGCATGGCTGGTGGGGTAGTCGCGAAGGGGAGGGAGTGCCCCTTCGGACTATCTGCAAAACCCACCTGTCCGACATGATGGTGCGCCAGTGGGGGAGGTGATGGCAAATCCTGCCGCCCACTGGCGCTCGGTGGCCCTGAAAGGTTGGACTAGGAGGGTTTGGAGGCTGCTGCAGGGGGGCTGTGGTGGACTGGCCCGCTCGCTGGCCCCCAGAACCACGGCGGTGGTTCCCATGTCCCCGGCCGCGCAGGGGCTGAACAGCTTGTGCCTGCCTGTGGCTCTGGGTGGAACGTGGTGGGGCACCCCTACCATAGCCACGAAAGGGGCGAAAGGCAGACTGCACAGGGCGGGTGGTGGAGAGGCCCAAGGACTTGGCCGTATCCCAAGATTCCTTGAAGCGCTCTACCGCGTTGTCTGCCTTGTCGCCGAACAGGCGACGGCCATCAAAGGGCATGTCCATAAGAGTGGATTGGACATCCCCGGAAAAACCAGTCGACCTCAGCCAGGCGTGGCGTCGAAGGGCTACCGACGTGGAAATCGTCCTGCCTAGCGAGTCGGCGGTATCCAGTCCACAGCGAATGGTAAACTTTGCTGCGTCTCTCCCTTCGGCAACTGAACAAGAGAGTACGGCCCGGGCCTCCTCCGGACAGTCTGGGGCAGCACTTGCGCCACCATATCCCACACGGAGTGGGTGTAACGGCCCAACAGACATGCAGTGTTTACTGACCGCAGTCCCAAGCTGGAGGAAGAAAACATCTTCCCAAGATGGTCCAACTTTTTGGATTCCCTATCAGGTGGTGCGTTAGGGAATGCGCCTTTAGATGTGGAGGCTTGGACCACCAAGCTTTCAGGGGTGGGGTGGTGGGAGAGGAAAGTGGGGCACCCGGGGCCGGGCGCTGGTCAATCATCCTATCCACAGGAGCCCCTGTGTTGGGCCTGGACCAGGTGCCCAAAAGGATGTCAGTGAGGGCTTCATTAAACGGTAGCAGGGGCTCCGAAGTGCTCGCTGCCGGTTGAAGCACCTCTGTCAGGAGGTTAGTCCTGACTGCCACCGTAGGTAGCTCGAGGTTGAGAGCCTCGGCCGCCCTACGCAACACCACGGCGTAAGACGCTCCCTCCTCTGTAGCCATGGTAGGAGGAGACAACATGCCATGGTCTGGTGAGGTATCCAGACCACTGGCTTCCCCCGTTCCTCTCTTTAGTCCGGTTCGTAACCCAATTGGTCAGTCAAAGGGTCTCCAGAGCCTTCCCAGTCCTCCTCACCCTCCTCTAGCTGCCAATCTGGCCTAAAAGAGCCAGAGTAGAACAGGGGCATAAAAGTGCCCGTCAGCGCCGGATCCGGCGTCGGTCGACACCGGTCCGGCTCCGTGTCTACATCGGGGTGGAGGCCGGGGTCGACGCCGGCTGGGGACACAACTGGCGTCGGCTGCGGACGTGGTGCCGGTGGAATCGGCGCCGGGGGAGGTGTAATCAGGTCAACCGGTGCCGATCCGGATCCAGGCCTGGATCCAAGGGGGGCCTGCGGTGCCGGGGCCGGAGTCGCCGTCTTCGAAGGCCCAGGGCCCCAGCTGAGTCCGCGGGGCCCGAAGGCGCACTGGCGGAGTCGGGCTGCCCAAAGATGGCATGCATCGCTTCGTAATAGGTGCGAAGCTGGGCAGGGGTCGCTCCGGGTCCCGAGAACGGAGGCAAACTCTGAGTTGACCCTTGGGGCTCCGCACGCGGAGCCGCGGGAGGGGCACCACCCGCATCCCTCGTCGCGTCGGCTGACCGACGGGGAGAAGTCGAAGAGCAATGGTGCTTCTTCGACTTCTTCTTGTGCTTCGACTTACCTGTGGAGTGCGAAGACTTTGAAGAAGACTGGAGGTGGTGGCTCCGCGACCGGTCACTCGACCTCCCATGCACCAGGACCTCGAACGGCATGGAGCCGACTGCCGGGCCTCGAGAAGCTTTCAGGACCGCTCCCGCAAAGACTTCGGATTCATGGTCCGGCAGTCGGAGCACGACTTGGGGTCGTGGTCGCGCTCCAGGCAAAACAGGCACACGCGGTGCGGATCCGTTACCGACCTCAGCCGGCTGCAGGAGCCGCGAGCCTTGAAACCGGGTATCCCTGACGTGCACCAGGAGTCGAAGACTCAAAAACGATGTCGGCAAAGTCGGCAAAAAGTCAGTCAAAAAGTGACTGGAGGTACTGCTCTCTCCCGATCTGCGCTGGCTGGCGCAGAAAAAGAAAGAACTGACGTCAGCGCATGAGGGCAGCGTCTAAGTAGCTACCGCAATGTCATCCCGGCGACCACAACGCCAACGACGAACAAGGGGTCGACCGACGCCACCTTTTGACGCACAGGGGTAGTGCTGATGAAAGAATTCTCCGGATCCAGTCTGACGCCTGGGGGTAATTCTAAGGTAAGGAATCTATAACTAATTGTCTCTTTCAGATGTAATAATTGCCTTGTCGACACATACCTGAATTTTTCCACCAAACTTTGCTGTTCTGACATACAGTGTTATTTTCTCAGTTCCAACAATCTAAACAGTAACATACTATAGTATTATATTATCATGTCAATTTAATTATTTTCCTATATTTTTTAGGCTATTCGCCGTAATCCTCCCAATTTAGCATTCAAATTCACTTCTGACATCGAATGCTACTGAACGAGAATAAATCTCGTCTGTGTGATCCCCAAAATGTGGCAGCAAAAATTGCAGCTGCCTAACGCAGCTTTTCCCAATTCCTTAAAATGGCGGCTGTACACATGCATGCGTACGGTGTCTAAACTGAAACAATCTGCTGACAATGAGATCATGCGCTTCCTTCTCGCAGCTCCTCACTAGAATGCAATAGACGCCAAGTCAAATGAATATCTTTTAAACGTTTAATTTGTTTCTCTTACTGTACAAGTTTAACTCTCTAATAATATCTAATGACTTACTAGTGCTGATACAACGCACACAAACCTATTGCAAAACAAATACATGACCCTTTTATACGAATTGTACTTCACCACTACAAGACCATGCTTAAGCAAAATGCTGCAACTACCAAATTTACAAAAATTTAACTTTTTACTTTTACTAAATGAAAATTATTGAAATGTTTTATACATATGAAATTAATTTGAAAAACCTACTAAATTAAAAATTTATCAACCCTCCATGCTAAGCTTTAAACAATCTGAAACATTCATAAATAATGTAAATCTTCATGTATAGTACTTATCTGTGCGTGAGCAGCAACAAAAGAAGGAAGGTGGTTACTTGCTCACAATATTTTTGTATGTTCCAGAATGTTTAAAGAATTCAAAGTATTGAATTTCTGCCCTTGTTGCTGCTGTGTATGGGGGCAATAAAGGAAAGGTGCATAATATTTAGCTCCTCATGATGATTGCAGCATTTTTCGATGATTATGTTGAGCTCCTTCTCCGCTCCTTGAGCTTCCTCAGCCGCTCCTTGCTACCCTTGTCACTGGCCTTGCTGCTCATGGTTTCAGTGATAGCCAAACAGCAGTGTTGAACTGTGCTGCTGCACCTGACCATGTGCTAGTGATTCTGCTCAGGACTATCCTTGGACACCACTTCCTGTTTTGGGGTCCTTCAGCTCAACCAGGAAGTGTTTTCCATGTTTTTTTCGCAATCGCAATTTGCGTTCACAATATGGGTTTGTTTTTGTCGTGCTCGCTATTTGCGTATGCAAAAAGGGCTTTTCTGAGGAGTACGCTATTCGCGAGCGTTTACTGACTCGTAAATAGCCGCGACCCAAAATAGCGATGCGAGTCATTAGCGACTCACAATGATGGGTTCTCTTTTGTTTGTAGGTATAATTTAGCGACTCGCAAATTGCGAGTCGCATTTTGACGCAATTTGCGAGTCGCTATTTTTACCGGTTGTACATCTGGCCCAAGGTTTTTGGTTTCTAAGCAGGATCGGTTCAGTATTAAGGCCATTTTAGGCAGTTAGGACTCCATCAAAAACGACTACAAGAAGATGCTATTTGAAATCAATGAAATCATTACTTACTGGTAATTTTCATTACTCGAATCAGGAGCTGCTTGTCCCAGTCATAATACTTAAGGCCCTCGCAATACCTATTAAAAAATTAAGTCCTACTTTTATTTTTGACTACCATAAAGCCCCTCCCTGCCCCAAGGCACTTCCTGTTTGCCGACGTGTTGGCGTCTTCCTGTCTTCATAAGCCAGTTTAGCCGTGCCATGCTGGGGAGGGAGGATTGGGAACCAGACTGGGACAAGGAACTCCTGATTTGGAGTAATGAAGATTACCATAAGTAATGGTTTCATTACCCCTTCATCGTCGCTCCTCGTTCCAGTCATAATACTTGAGGATATACACAAGGCACAGTAGTTTATTCAGTCAAGTACAAGTGGTCCAGTCAACTACAATCAGAAAATAAAAACCTTACAATTATTTCATTACAGCCTTCAATACCCCTGTAGCGAAATTTAAGGATTTATCATTATTTATGTCCAACTTTATTGTGACACAAACGTATTAGGAGCAGACCAAGTAGCAGCCCTACAATTGTCCTGTCGAAACACCCCAGCATCCTCTGCCCAAGATGCGGTTACAGCCCTCGTAGAGCTCCCTTGCAGACCTTCTTGTAGATCTCCCTTGCAGACATCTGGGATCCCACACCTTGCAGAAGGAAACACCTGAGATACTAACTGGTTCACCCATCCACTTAATGCTGCTGTGGCCACCTTTTTAACATTATTCGCCACCCGATAGACCATGAACAAAGTATTTGAGTTTCGGAACTCGTTCGTTCTGGCCAGATAGACCACCAGGGCCCTTTTAACATCCAATGTTTCTGGGAGTCCAGCAAATGCTTCTCTGCCACTACTGGCAAAAATTCTCCTATGAACAGTGAAACTGCTTTTAGGTTTGAGTCTAGAATCTGGTCTTAACACTGTTCTCTCTACAAGGAACTTCAGGTATGGATAATTAATCACCAAAGCCCCCAGCTACCCCAATCTTTTGGCCGATGTTATCGCCAGTAAAAAGGCTATCTTTGCTGAAACCCAAGCCATACCTGTAGACTCCAAAGGCTCAAATGGTTTCTCCAGTAACCCTTTAAGCACTGAAAATAAATTCCATACAGCTGTAGTTGAATGGGTTACTTGTCTTTTTAACTTACAACACTTCAAAAGGTTGAAAACCAATATTAACACATGATTCTCTACAATCTCTAATCAATGCCCACTGTGCTGACAGCATTGATGGGGACAAACCCAACATAAAACCACCCTGCAAAAAATCCTAAATAAGAAACTGGTCACATGACCATGGGTCCACCCATTTCTTTTGACACCAGTTACCAAAATGTCTCCCTTGTTTTGCATAAAATGCAAGAGTTGACAGTTTCCTACAAGCCTGTATATCAATCGCTATCTCTTCGAGCAGCCTAAGTCTTGTTAGGCTTACTGTTTAACTTCTAAGCCGTAAGAATTAAGGTCTTCAACTGTGCTAGTGGAGTGGAGACTGAAGTGGTGGAGACTGAAGAGGGAGATAGAGATATTGGCCCTGCGCCAACTAGTTCAACAATGGGAACAGCAAAACTCCAATCCGAGCACACAAAAAGTCCAAAATCAATAATGCTGTTCAGAACAAGTGTTATCTTTGCCCACTTTTAATCCAGAGAATTAAGTCCGGGTCAATCAGTATCCAATTCCTTTACAGCCAATCCAGATCTCAATCAATGTGAAATATATCTCGATTTTAGGTTCGTGTGAAAAAAGATTACTATGGTTTCAAAATGGCAGCCTCGATCACTGACCAGGAACAACATGTGTGGCCTCATGGTCACATTGATTGAGATGTTCTTCAACTGATGGATGGTTCCCCAGGAGGCTCAAAGAGAGAAGAAATTGGCGGATGGTCTTCAACCGATGGATGATTCCCCAGGAGGCTCAAAGAGAGAAGAAATTGGTGCCCTGAAGAAGTCGTGGTAAGATTTAGCGAACGACGAAACACGTGTTGGCTGTATCAAGTAGCAAAAACTGAAGAAAAATATTCTGACTACGTGAAATGGACTAATGTGGAACTTTTGTAATGGATCTGGATTGGCTGTAAAGGAATTGGATACTGATTGACCCAGACTTAATTCTCTGGATTAAAAGTGGACAACGATAACACTTGTTCTGAACAACATTATTGATTTTGGACTTTTTGTGTGCTTGGATTGGAGTTTTGTTGCTGATTGTGTTCCCTTCTTTGAAGGGTTAATTGGGGTTGTATTGGTAACCGACCCTTCCTTTCCTAGCAGCACCACTTATACTTAGTTCTATCCACTTTCCCCTATATACGTTGCAGAGCGCCTTGAGCTAGTGTTATACCTGGTTACCAAAAGTACGATTAACTGTGATGCCATGTTGTCGAGCAAAAATGAGGGAGAAGGGGATTGCTTGGGGAGGTAAAAATGTCCAGCTAGGGATACCCAAACCTCCTCACTATCCACTGAAAAGTTTCCATGTTCAGATGAGACCGACGTCGAGTGATTGCAACTCACGGGCCGATTTGTATCTTGACAGTATACATACGCCCACATAATAGCGCCAGAGTATCTATACCGCCAAAATAATTATTCGCCCACCCGATTTAGATATGGGTGGACCAAAAGTTTAATCACGGCGGAGATTACTCTGTCTCTGTCGTGATGAAACCGCTCTGACGACTCTGGAGAGTGAGGGCATTGGAGGCAGACCTCAAATTCCGCCCTCTGGAGTTAGCTGGGCACAATTAGAGGTCAGTTTTCACTGCTCGCCAATGCCAGGAAAACCCTGCTTGAGTATTTTAAAAAAAAGCTGTTTGGTGCAAGGGTCTGTCACCTTTATGCATCACTGTCTGAACTCCATCAGCGTTGCTTGCCTCTTTGGTACTGGGCTAGTGTGGAACCTATGATTTGGAGTTTGATTTGCAAACTCTATTGAATATCTGTCCCTTACCACCACCATAACCCATTTCTCCATGACCACTCAAACCCATTCTGGAAAATAGTCTTTTTAAACGGTCTCCCACTGCTCTGCCCATGTAGTCAGGATTTACCAGGTTGCTGATTGTCTCACTGTGGCTGGGATTTGGAAAACAGCGCAGCCCCCTGACTCAGGCCCCGCCTCGAAAGGGGAGCTTTTTCAGTGGCGGCTGGCTTGTATTGAGGGTGGTGAGGCTGGAGTGGTGTGGGGGCACAAAAAATAAATAAATATATTCACTTAACTTCGTAGCGCGATGTCCTCCTCCCTCGGGTGTCTTCCAGGAAGCTCCCGAGGCAGGAAACTGCACTACCCAATCCTGGTGCTGCTTTCACAGCATGAAAGCAGCACCAGGATTGGATAGAGCGGCCTCTCTCAGCGCTGCTAAGAGCACTGAAGGCCTGCGTTTTCTCTAACCCAGCTGTCTAAGACAGCTGGGTTAGAGAACTTTAAAATGCGCATGTTTGGCTAGCCGTCCCACGACAGCCGGCCAAAGAGACATGCGCATTTTAAAGCGCACAACTCCTTGCTGCTGCCACTTGGCAGCGCTGGCCTCGCCCCGTCCTGACACTTAGTTCAGGATGGGTTGCTAAAAAATTAAACGGTAACAAATAAACTTTATTACCGTTTTAATATTCAGCTCTGGGACTCGTAGGGCGATGCTCCTCAGCTCAAATGGAGGAGCCGCCCCTGCTGGCTTGTGATCTCTGACCGCTTAGTCCAGATTCCATGTCATTCAAATGTAGCCCAAAAAAGGAAGTGATGTAAAAACTGTCTTTGAGCCAGCTAGTATTAACATTCGACCCATGGGGAAAATTTACATCAAATTGCTTCAAAGTTTATCTTTTTGTTAAAAATCTCCAGAAGGAAGATTTCTCTAAGTCTTTCCATTCCTTCAACACCATGGTCTTCACAACATCATGGAATGGTAAAGCATCTACCTGTGGCACCGCATATTCAGCAAAGAAATCCTCAACATCCTGTTGAGGTTTCTCTTGAAATTTCAAAAGATGTCTTATATGGGCCACTCCATCACTTCACTTCCACCAGCTTACACCATTATATATATTTTCCCTTAGGACCATCCTCAGAGTCAAGCTTTTATCTCTTGTCCTGTAGCTCACCTAAAACTGATTTCACCACCTTTTATAAGTGACTCCAACTCTCTTATAGAAATAGGAACTAACTTCACCTTCGGCTTCACCATGAGGGTCCTGATTCCATTTCTGAGCACTTTTCTTAGGCTCCATTACACCATGTAGAGACTCCTCCATCAGACTGACCAGTGGTAACTTTAGCTGTACGCTAAATGCCACCCAGCTGTAGCTGAGTGACGCCTTGTGAACGGTCAGTAATTAGTTATTTAAACTGACAATCAACTCCTGACTGCCATAAATAGGACGACCTGAGGCCCTCCTATCTCTTCCCCCTCTTTTTTCTGCATGCTCAACTGGTTGGCTGCTCTTGTAAGGGAGAACTGCAGCCTAAAAACTATCTACTTTCTAATTTGGAGTCTAATGGACTACCACAATACCACTTTTTATTTTATTACTTTTAGCCACAACCTCCCTCTCATAGCGAGCAAGTGCTATAAGTGCTATTATTATTTAAACGAAAAATCTTTATTACGGTAAAATACCATAAAAGAGACAAACATTTAAAAACATTAAACATTTCAATTTAAAAAGGGAGCAGGCCTATGTATATTTAAAAACAGATACGATTAAAGATAAAATGGTCAGTTACCTAATAAAATTCCAGCATCATCATGTACACTTATTAAAAAAATGTAAAAACAGGTGATAGGTTACATGGGGTCAACAGTTGTCATATTTCTTCCTTGCGTACCACATACACAGTGAAAATCTGGAGACCGCAAACACTGTTGAGGGCGTCAAATCGGTCTGAATAAATCTACAAGCCTCCAGATCTCTAGTGATCCCTAAGCGTCTGCATATTGGGATTATCCATTTCGCCCTACCCCTGCTATGTGTCTGACAGAAAAACAGCATGTGTGCTTCAGTTTCCTTATCATTGCCACAAGTTGGACAACTCGAAGCAGCAGGGTCTATTGTTTTAGCCCATCTTGAGGTGAATGCACAATGTGCCAAAGTACCGTTTCTAAAGTGCATATACAGTTTCCTGGCCAAGGCTGGCTCAATACCATCTAAAAAAGGTTAGATTCTGTATGTGTCCTTAGTCATTAAAAAGATAACTGTTAATTTATCCAAAGTCGATGAGGTTAATAATACATTTTGGCTATGAGACCTAATTCGGGACTTTATTTCTCTGGCTTAAATGGTACAACAACTAGTCACCAGGTCATCCCACAATTTAGATAAACCCAATTCATTGAATGAAGCCCTAATAAAGTTTAGCCATGGTATTTCATCTGCAGCGGGATATCTAGGCATGTCCTCAAGACCCTTGCGATAGTATATTAATTCTGGAGTAGCCCAGACTTTTCTCCAGAATGTCAGGGGTCTAACTGCTGCTTTTTCCACGATTGATCTGAGGCTAGTATTCAGTCTTAGGGGAATAAAAGGGGTACTAGCCGGTAGGTTTAAGACCTCCCTCAAGAATCTATTTTCCACAAGCTCCAGGGTTTTGAGATTTTTGTGTTCCCATAACTCTGCTCCATATAGGGCCGCCCCCAGAGCCTGGCTAGTGTAGAGCTGCTCTACTGGAGAGAATGGTTTATAATGAAGTCCCCAAAGTATATTTTGCAGCCCTCCTATTTGTTGCTCTAATTTGATCCTTCGTTTACTGATATGGTGTGCCCATTCCATCGTTCCACTGAGGGTGACACCCAAATATTCAAACAATTGGACCAGTTCTATAGGGACCCCATTTAATGTTGGATTAGATTGAGTCGAGTGGCATTGGTTAAAGACCATATACTTAGTCTTAGACACGTTAACTTCTAGCCCCATATCTAAACAGAAACTGCTGAATTGGTTTAGTATTTTCTGGATCCCCATCGGCAACTTGGCCAAAAGAAGAGTGCCCTCTGCAAATGTGAGGGCCGGAACCCTCATCTATGCAAGTTTGGGTGCATCGTTATCACATTTATTTAAATAACCAACCAGACCATTTATATGCAACATAAATAGGGTGGGGGCAAGCACACAGCCTTTATTTACGGAAAAGGGTTCTGCAAGTTTGCCTAGTCTGCCACTCCGGACCTGGGCAAAATTGGACACATGGAGTCTCTCTATGGTTCTACATATGTAGTCTGGTACTCCCATCTCGGCTAAGACTCTCCATAGAGTGACCTTCGACACCAGATCAAAAGCCGCTCTGAGATCCACAAATACAGCTTAGAGTCTTCCTTTATTAATTGTTACCGTCTTCCAAAAAATTAACTAGAGCCTAAAAATGTGGTCTATGGTTGATGTGCTCGTTCGAAAGCCAGCCTGAAAGGGACATAAGACTTCTTGGTCATCTAGCCAATATTGGAGCCGAAGTAGAATAACCCTACTGAAGATTTGTTGAGTGGTATCTCTTAGGCTAATTTGCCTATAGTTCGTGGGGTCTAAAATACTTCTCTTTTTATAAATTAGGAACATTTCTGCTCCAGCCCAGGAGTGTGGTACCTGTAGACCTTTTAAAATGGCATTAAATATCAAAGTAAGGTAGGGTCCCCATATTTTTATCTCTGACAAGAATAAATCTGGCGGAATATGGGGAACTACCTTCCTGATAGCATTTTCTACTTCTTCACATGTGATGATTGGAAGATTATCGGGACTGTTCAAAACGGGTAAAATAATTCCTGTAGAGTCCTCCGATTTTTCATCAAATAATCCAACACATTGTGGAGTTGAGTATATATTTGAAGAGTGGGTGATCCAAACCTATGCTGCTATATTGGTGTCGGTTTTAGTGATTCCTTCCGCATTTCCCTTGGTAGCCAAGTTCCAGAATGTTGTATGTTTTTTTTCTCTTGTTGCGGTCAGAAGAAGATCCCACTTTTCTCGATCCCATTCTTTTTTTTCCATCTTTTAGTATGTTATTATAATCTGCCTGACATTTTTGTATCTCCCATCTATCCTTGGTTTTTACTGCATTTTTCAGGGATTCTTTGGCCAGTCTACATTTCTTACTGTACCATGTTGGTATTTCCCTTTTATTTTTTCCCTGGTTACCCGCTTCTATATAGAAGACATCTTTGAGGTCCTCAAAAAAGATTAGAGTGAATTCCCCCTATTGCTTTCAGAGATTTTACTTGATTTAAGTCTAAGTCTAGGTTACAAAATGCCTCTAAACCGCTTTCGACTAGGCTGTAAATTTGTCTCATGGTTTTCTCTGAGTGCCTCACTGACTGCAATTGAATTCTTTGTTTATTGTTTGATGGCTGGCATCTATTATCTAAGGGGTGAGAGATTGTATCTACATCGTTTCTCATAGTTATACTCAGTAAAAGGTCTAGGGCATTGTGATCACTGTGTATCCTGTTTATCAGTGCCATGTCCAGTACACAGGGCCATAGTCTAACATCTACCAAGATGTAGTCTATTAGACTCGGACTGGTTACTTTATTAAAGGTTGGGTTCCCGGTCCTGGCTGAAAAAGTCCTGCCGTTACATGCTCGAATGCCCTGATTAAGAGTTATCCCATTAATTTGAATTGCAAGGGCTGACCATTTTTTAATAGGTTGGAGGTTTAAGTAGGGAACTGCCCATAGTCTGTCTTCTTCTGAGATGCTGGTGCAGCAGGAAAAATATTGGGGTTCGTACTGGCAATTAAAATACCCACCTATCAATTTTATATTCGCTAGTGGTAGTTTCGCCATGTGTAGAGCAAGATGACTTAATTGGGGGGATTCCTGTTTGCTTGCAGAGGGTCTCAGATATATGTTGTATATGCTGAGACTAAGACCATTGGAGAGTTTGATTGTTACACACAAAATATTTTTTGACACCTTTACTTCACTCACCACCGTAGATCCAAGGTGCGACCCCACCCTGGTCAGCAAGCCCCCAGAAGGTCTGCCATGCGCCCCTGAGATTGCTGCTATACCGTGTGTGACATACCCCGGCCAGTCAATAGGAGAGGAATGCCAGGTTTCTTGGAACAGGCATATGTCAAACTGCTCTACAAAAGATTCCCAGTCCGGGGTCCCAATTTTTGAGCCGATTCCAGCAACATTCCATGAGACTACCTTCATGGAGTGTTTTCTCTCTGCAACCCCTTTTGAGGAAGTCTCACGAATGTTTGCTATTGTACTTTCACGTAGTCTGCTAGACTTCGAGTTAACTCTTTTCTTTTTTCCATTCCTGTTATACCCGGAACTGTTAAAATCTGGGAGTATTCTGTGGGTGTTGGTGACCTGGCTTCCTTGTTCTAAAGCATTTGCTTTGCCAACTGATTCTAGTTTCGCCATGGACCCATTATAAAAACTATTTGAGTGTATGTTAGTTTAACTCCCTAGTCTGAAGAACATTTCTGGTTTGGGGTGGTGGATACTGGAATTCTTCTACCACCTTCAGTCAATCAACTTGGTTGAGGGGCCCAAACCATTATATACAGGAACGTTATATATATCATTGGTTTGGTGCCACCCGGATTTGGCAATGGAGTGTTAATCATGGTGGATCCTACAAAGGGTTTGTAAAAGTACCCAATGGGAGAAGTTTTATGTTTGAAGACCCTGTTCCCCCTAGAGGTCTATTTGTTCTGTTATGCAATAGGGTCCTCACAACCTCTGGATCTCTGAAATTGATAATAATAGAATATTCCCGAAAAGGAGAGCTGTGCAGTGTCTTACCACTGCAGGGCTGGGTCGAAGTGGGTGGGATCTGTGGGCATGACGTGCCTATACTTTTTAAACTTTACAAAAAGAGTTCTACTTTTTTGCTAAAAGACAGCTTTCCCGGGATGGTTAATTCTGACAGTTGAGATGCCTCAGGTGACATGGTAGGGGGTGGGAGGGACAGACAGACAGCTTAACAAGAAACCAGCCTACTTGCCAGGGTGCCTGCTGCCTGAAAAAATGTAATGGTGTACAGTTGGTTAATTTGCAAATGAAAAGACTGCTTGGAAGTGGTACTGGTTTTAATTGATGGAGTCACTCGATGCTTTGTGATGACAAAGAGTTATTCTTTTAAGAGGTGTTATAAGGGTGTTACCAACTGAGCTGTGGAGTGTGTGCTTTCAACGGACACTTATAAAACATGTTTGCACTTGCTACAATTTGAGTGCATATTACTAAAATCTATATTTTGAAAGCACTTTTTTATCTTAAACCTACATCTTTTTGCTCATTTTGTGGCAGCCAACCTTATGCTGTGTAACAGGCCATTCCCACAGAGTAGTTTAATTTGCATTTATTTTTCATTTAAGGTGTGTGTTATTTTATATACAGTTACTTACCTGAGACTGAAAGACCAACAAAATAGTTACGGAATATTTTGTTCTTTTTAGCCATGCCTTTGGCCACTGTACTCACTGACCCTGCCCCACTGCACTCAGGATCTCAGTTCCCATACTCTTGTAGTGCAATTCGACCACTGTATAAAACCAACGAAAGAGGCCAGTGCAGCCTTGTGCCCATTGGTCTACAATGTGTTTGATGCCATTGCTGACCGAATGCATCAAAAGGAGGTTTTTTTCCACACCCACTGGTAAGTTACAGAGCAAAGGTGAAGGAGAAACACACTTGGCAGCTGGAAAGTTATCATAATGTATGGCAGCAGAAAGAAACCTCTTCAGAGTAATCAATACCATTTATGCAGAGATTCAGCCAGGTTATAGGGGGCAGTAGAGAATAAGCTTAAGGGACTTTCTAGGAGAGTGGCAGCGGCTGAGAGAGATCTGGAAAAGGTGAGGTGCAAGATCCAGACCTCAGAAAAACAAGGTTTCACACACATTTGCAGGAGAACTATGTATATTTAACTGACATTTTTCTGCAGAATGTTGTTGATGATTAATAATAAAAGATTTAAGCCTAAAATGGTCTTGTTGTGAGAGAAAAAGAAGCGTTCACACGGAGGAGTATGGACTCCTGGACAGAATCTGTCACCAAGCAACAGGTAGTACTCAGTTTAGCAACTGCAGAAGGGTAGATGACTGAGTTTGGGGTTAAGCTACAGAGCCATCTTATCCAAGAATGCCCTTCTTGTTTGTGTACTCACCTTGAGGGGAAAACTTGAGAGTACACTCGATATAGGTCACATTAACATTTTTTGGAACTGCATTACTGAAGTTGCCAACCAGGCAGAAAGGGACCACAATTTTAATATCTGGGTTGTTGAACATCCACATCCTCAGAATCCACGAGGTTCTCAGTGTAATTGGTGATGCAGAATGTTTCAGTGTGATTGATTTATCCTCACCTTACACCCCCCGCACCCCCCCAGGTTAAGTAACAATCTGAATCTAGACCACTTACTTCATTCATCACACCCTTAGGGGTATTTAAATTAATCTGCATGCCATTTCGAGCCTCTGCTGCTGCTGTTTTCCAGTGCATATTGCAGAATATCCTGGGAGACCTGCCTAACTTGATTTGTTTCCAGGATGGTATTCTTATTTATGGTGCATCTGAACAAGACCATGATGAAGCCTTGAGAAATGTTTTACTAAGATACAAAAAGCACAGTTGAAGCAAAAAAAAGACAAATGTCAGATAGGTGTTGGGTCAGTGGAATACGTGGGTCCTGCAATCTCTTGTGATGGTGTGAAACCCAAACTAAAAGCATCCTGGCCTACTAATAAAGATACATTCAAATCATTTTTAGGACTTGCTGAACTCTACTCAAACTTTGTTAAGGATTTTGCTGATAAGGTGTCAGCTCTAAGGAGATCACTTAAAAAGATGTGCAGTTTGAATGGAACCAACCATGCCAAGAAGTGCCTCGGCATATTCAAGAAGCTATTTCCACTGCTCCATACTTGAGCTTAATAGATGCACCATTTTGACCACAGACGCCAGTAATGAAGGTTTAGGAGCCACTGTGACATAAGTGGTTGATGGAAAGGAAAGTATCATACATAGCCTTTGCCTCTCAATTTGTTAGGAAGTTATAACTCAACTATTCTGTAGTTCAAAGAGAGACCTTGGTTTGCTTTTGGGCTGTCAGGCATTTCAAGTTTTATCTTTTGGAAATTTCTTTTACATTGAGAACTGACCACATGCCACTTAATAGCTCATCATTTTTAACGTTTAGAGGGATACAATTTCAAAGTTTAATATTTGCCTGTTGAACTTAACCTTGTGTCTCACCAGAATGCTTCTCACAGATTTTTCACAAAGAAGAGGAATTGACTGAGTAATTGGTGGTGACTGAACCCTTCTGCGTTGAGAGAGGAAAAGTGGAATGTGGCAGTGGAACAGCATGGGGTTTTGAGTGAATTTCAGAAAATAATTTTCAGTGGTTGGATCAGAAATGTGGAGAACTTCCAGAAGACTTGAGAAGTTTGGGACGAACTATGCATTGCAAATCACAAGATTTAATAGAGTTACAAATTATTACCTCCTGTACAATTGAGAGAAGGAATTTTTAATCTTGCGCATTAGGGGGCACCAAAAGTAAACTCAGATCTCATCACATTACTGGTGGCCAGAGCTATACGCTATGGTGGAAACCAAAGTTAAAACTTGCTCTTTTTGTACCAATAGTGATAAATCCAAAGTGGTCTGGAAGGTTCCTTTTCCTCTAGTTGAAGTCCCTGAAAACCATGAGCCAAGTTGGTTCTGGATATTATAGGCCTAATAAGACAATTAAGGTTTCAAGGAAAATGTATTCTTGTATTGTTGGATTAGCACACCTGCTGGACAGTCACCAAGGTTGTACAGGACATCACCACATGTGTTCTTAGTAAGTGTCTTAGGGATGTTTTCCTCAGTGAAAGCATTCCTGAAAGCATTATCACTGATAATGGAGTGCAACTGACTTCGGAACCCATGAAAGAGTTTTTACAGGAAATGTCAGTACGCCATTACAGAATGGCATTGTTTTGCCCCAGAGACAATAGAATGGTTGAAAGAATCAACAGATTGATTAAACAATGTATCCAGTTGGCATGTGTTAATCAAATTCCTGTTGAAAAGGCAACACAAGATATGTTGTGGTCCTATCATACAACTCCTAACAGTGTTAAAGGTATAGCTCCATTTAATTCTCTCAAATCAGGTACCCATGAACCAAGTTATCACAACTTTGGTTAAACAGTTGACAGCAAGGAAGTCATGGTAAGGTCAAATCACAGCCACAAGAATACAAATTGAGATATGATCATAAAATCATAATCATATATATGGAGTTACATTTCAGAAGTGATATGTAGGTGATTGGGTTCCTAACAAGAAATCTGGCAAACAAAGTGGGACTTACAGTGCATATTGTGCACCATTGAGAATATCCAAGGTTAAGAAAAGTGTGGTAGAACTAGAGAATGGTCAAACCTGGAATATGGAGAGGATTGCTAAGTGCACCTCTGTGACTTCGTAAACATGTACCAGCACTAATGTCACTAACAATTCCTTTTCTAAAACAGAACCCATATTCTGACATTTCCCGGACCACTTTCAGATGTGAAAAGCGCAAAAAACATTTTGGTCTTGATATTGATATAATGGGGGTCATTCCTCCCTAAGAGAAAAGGTGTTTTGTTTTTATTTGGTGGTTTAAAAAAAACACATTCATTCTGCTTTAATTCCTTTCACTTCCTGATGGTCCCTTTATGGCATATTCCTTCCTCCCAATTACCCTGGCTCTAACTTTAGAATGTCTGTGGTTCTCACAAGAGATTTGACAGCTGAAAGCTGACTGTTGGTAATGTGGTAAGGAAAAAAACAGTTCTTCACATACCCGACAGGGCTTTAAGTGGGCTGGGTTCCTCTGGGTCTTAGACCAGGTAGTAATTGAAAATGGATATTGAAACAGGTCTCTATCGGGCCCTAAATTCATGTTCTTAACTATATTAGCAAAAAAACTGATCAATACCTGAGCAAATAATGAAAAATGTGATAAATTAATCCATATCAGCGATTAATTTCCTGGTTATATTACATGCTTTACTTAATCCTGCATTCCCTTAGACTTTTAGCTATTTTCAGGATGTTGTGTTTCTGCACTTTTTTTCTAGCATATTGTTCTTGTATAGTGTATACTTTGAACTCAGTCACCTCAAGGTGTTTATAAAAGGACACAATTTTGAGCTTTGGAGTTGAGGCTGAAGGCAGTGCTAATTTCTCCCAGCTCCTGTCAGTGGGTCAAAAAGGTGCTCATGGTCATCTAAACCTTGACCTCTCTGCAGACGTACAGAGCAATGGTCACGTATTCCAGTTGCAATTGTGATTATGTACAAATGTGTGTGAAGGCGGTACACAGTTATCAAAACATTGACAAGGTGAAAGTAAAAGAAAATTCAGTGCTTACTGGTGAGTGGGTGCGCTGTGTGTTTGGGAGTAGTAAGGATATCCAAGGAAGTGCGTTCAGGAGAAGGTGAAAAGATGGTGCCCAAGAGGAAAGAGATGAGGGTTAAGATATCCAGATGGACGAGATGTGGAGAGAAAAGGGGCGTGCCTGTGTAATATAGAGAGAACATGCCTGTGTAATATAGAGAGAACATTAACAGGAAGAGTGATGGAGACACTAAAAAGACCACTGCCCTTGGCTACAGGATTCAGTAATGTTTAATTAAGAGTATCACATTTTGAGAATGCAAACATTTTCAATATAAATTATATACAACAAAATCATTGTTATTGTTCATTTAGAATAAACAGTTAACAACAATTGCCAAACCCAATAGTAGTGACTGGTTTTAGGTGCATATCAGTTGTCTTATAAATATTGATGCAACAAAACAAAATGCTATTGTATTACAGTGTGCCATCTTCAATTAATACTAAACTTTATCAGAAAGCATCCCTGTGTATACTCATAAGTACACTCACTAAGTAAACACATATCTGAAGAACCTTACTGAGAATATCAGTACACTAATGTCTTCTCAAGCCAGAGTTGAAATATTAATGTTGATTATGGAAATCAAAACACTAAACATAAGCTAAAAACAAAGCAAAACCATAAAATGAGTCACTCTATGGGTTTTGGAAAAAAAACACTACCAAGTACAAAAGGTAACACGCAGTTACCAAACATTGGCAAAGCCAATAGATCTCACTTTTGGTACCTGTGGGCTTTGCCAATGGTGTTTAGCAGTGCTGTGCAGCACAGCTAAAGAGGAAACCAAAAAAGAAAGGTGCTATGATGCGGCCGCCGTGGCTGGGTCATTTTGTAGGCGCGTGCACTATGCACACATACACCTACAAAATAAGTGGGGGCTTTTTTCCTTTTTACTGATCCAAGTTGGATTGGTAAATTAAAAAAAAAAAGCAGAGGAAAAACATTTTTTTTTTTAAAGTGGGTGAGAAAGCAACATGAAGAGCGGAGGTGGAAGCAACACGGAGGGCACGGGTGTGGGAAGCATCATGAGCAACACAGAGGATGGTGGGGGAAGAACATAAGATGGGTGAGAGAGAGAGCAAGGTGGAGAACAAGGGAACAGAAACACATGGGCCAGGCAGAGTGCAACGTGGAACTTGGGAACAGCACATGGGCGAGAGAGTAATGCGGGGGGAAAACACACAAGGCCAAGCACAATACGAAGGTGAGTGAGGGAGTAGCACACAGGCAAGAGCAATATGGAGCGCGGTGGAGGGGCAAATAGAAGTACACAAAGGAGACAGCTGGAAAATACATTCAGTCTCATGGAGTGCTTAATCACAAAGAAAAAAGGAGAGGCTGAAAAGTAAACAGAGGAAGGATGCAGTGATGAGGCCAGGGGTGGGATAAACACAACAAGAGAAAGGAAAGCCCACACAAGCAATCTTCGAAGCAGGATTTACTGCGTTCATAGGTTGCTTTATTAAAATTATGCCAAGTAATACGATGAACACTACTTTTTCTTATCACCACTGCACAGCAATTAAAATGTACAAGGAAATCAAATATGATGTTTATGCATATGTGAATCTGCCCAAGGAGCATTTGCCGTAGGGTTCTCAGCAACATCCTACTGTAGAGCTCCTTCCCAACGTTCACATATTGGTTTCCATTGAATAGCCGGCAGGTCGATAAATAGCTATAGACGACATATAAATATTTCTTAATTTTGCTAGATACCTAGATGCATAGTTTCAGGTGAGAACAAGTTACTCGTGAGTAAACAAACACAAACATAGGCTACAATGTCCCGTGAAAACAACAATTAAGTAATGAGTTATGTTATGTGGATTTGTAATGGGCAGCTAATCACCCACAAGGGTATCCAGGCGCTGAGCAGGGCGAGGGAATCATGCCTGTTTTTTCTGGAAGAGCCAAGTCTTTATCTTCTTTCGGAAGTCCACAAGAGTTGAAAATGGTTGTTTAAAAATGAAGAGCTTTTACAGGACTTAAGAGCCATGATGAGTGAAAGGGTGGTGGTGGTGGTTAGGGTAGGGTGGTGGTAAGGGTGAGGGTGAGGGTGGTGAGAGTAGTAAGGGTGACAGTGTGGTGGAGGTGAGAGTGGTGGTGGTAGTATTGGTGAGGGTGGTGTTGGTGAGGGTGGTAGTAGGGTAGTGGTAGGTTTGTTAGGGTGGTAATGGGTAGGGTGGTGGTTGTTAGAATAATAGTGGGGGTTAGGGTAAGGTGGAGGCGATATTGTGGTGTGGTGGTAGTGTTAGGGTTGTGTGGTGGTGGTAGGATGGTGGTGGTTCGGTGGTAGTAGTAGGGTTGTGGGGAAAGGGGGCTGGCAGAGTGGTGAGGGTAGTTGTAGTTTTGGCAGGTTATTAGATGTAGGGTAGAGGGTGTTTGTGGTGTTTGCGCTTGGTGTGCCTGTGTGTGTCTGAGCAGGGTGCGTGAGAGAGTTTGTTTAGATGTTTATGATCCCTTATTTTCCCAAATATAATCCCAGCAATATTTTTCCAAAAGTCTACAAGAAATATAATTTTAAACATGCAAAAGAAAATCTCTATAATGTCAGCCTAAGAGATGTGATAATTTGTAGATGACGTAATTTCCTAGTAAATTTTGGAAGATGAGACGTGAATTCCCTTTTAATAGTAGATGTGTAATACAGAAAAATAAATTATATAAAGAGGAGCGATATTGAGATAGATTTCTATCACTGCTCCTCTACCTACACACATTGTGCTACCAGAAACCGGATTCTGCTCTTTATCTACCTCAGTGACCCCAAGAAAGCATTTATCACACACCACATTTGCCTCGCCAGCCCAACACCCAGAATGCATCAGCCTGCTTGCACAATGCATCAGTAGCTGTTTGCATTGTGGCAATTGTAGTCTCGCTTATACCTTTTCAACATTGAGACGGCGACCCAGCAGAGTCTCAGAACTACCGACCCATCTCCTTGCTCCCCTTTCCAGCGAAGGTTCTTGAGAAAGCAATCAACCAGAAACTCACCAAATACCTGGAACACAACAACCTCCTGGGCCCCTCTCAATCTGGATTCCGAGCCAACCACCGCACAGAGACAGCCTTGATCGCTGCCACAGACGACATTGTTAAGAACAAAACGACAATCATGAACATTCTGCGCCATCTTGTCTGATGAAAGTTCCTACGTGCACATAAACTACAGTCATTCTGATTGACCACAGCCATTTTGTACTCTGTTGGTCACCTTCATTTCACCCTGTCCTCTAGCAGCCTTCTGACTCTCTGACCAAACCTGATATGTGTGCTGGGGGCTATAAACTATTTCCACGACAAACATCAACATCACCTGCTGCCTCAAACTCGTCTTTCCTCTCATCCCTGCACAAACAGGTTACAAATACCAAACAGACTTTTGCAAGCATGGTTTATTGCACTGCACACAGCAAGACTTGTTTTTTGCCAACAATGGGACCTGTTTTTATCAACAGAACGGACTCTTAGATCTGGCCGGTCTCACTTGTGTTTAGACCCTGAAGCAAGGTCCAGCTGCAATTAAATTGTCTGTTTTGACCTGGGCGGGAGGAGAGTTAATGTTGGGCTTGTGTAACCATGTTGATGAAACAATGTTGGGCTTGTGTAACCATGCTGATGAAACAATGTCGGGCTTGTGTGACAACCTGCCCGGGGCGGAGACTCCAAGCTTGTAACCATGATAAATTAAACAAATACATTGTGTAAAACCTGTATAAAAGGAAGAGCCAAAAGCATTGCCAGTAGAACACCTCCCTGAAGACATCCTGGTATCAGCAGTTGACGTGGTCTCCTCTAAGAGTAATAAACCTTTTTCTTGCCTTCCAGCTTCCAGCGCCTGCCTCGTTATTTTAGATAGCGAATCCAAAGTGGATTAAAGGTGACCTTGCGCCGGGCAGCATTGGGGATCTCAGGAGACTCGCTGCTTTTCACAAATTGGCGACCCAACGGGGGCCCATCAGAGACACGTGGGTCCAGTAGAGAGGTCCTAACGACGGAGTGAACGACTAAATGATTGGAGTGAACCTGCCTGAAAGAGACCCTCGTCTGGCTGCCAATCGACTGAACTTCACCGGTTTCGAACGGACCTCTTCGAGTGACCTGCGGTCCTGACTGGGCCTTACAGGAACGCTGCATTGATTGTTGGAGTAAGAGGACAACCAGGCGCTGGAAGGGGAATACGAAGAACTGTCCATACGGTCCGGGTAAGGTCGTGAGAAAACATGACTTAAATTGATTGATTGATAGAAATACTAGTATTCCTTTTGAGTTATTTGAGACATTCCCTGCTTGCAAACAACGTAGAATAGGAATATTCTCTCTTTGCAGACAGCGAAGGACAGGTAGTGCAGACTTTGTCTAACATTAATTGAGATATTCATTTTGACCGCTAAATACGTCATGCCTGTTTTCTCTAGATTGTTTGATTGTTTTGGATCGACCGTTTGTTAGAGGTCAGTCATCCGGCACCGCCGAAGGCACCCCTAACAAGGACATGTACGTGAAATATGGATTAGCCACCGTAGCTTATAGCAAACTATGGCATAAGTACACTAGGAAGGACCGGGTAAATCAGTGGCCACTGACGGGATCTTTCGATCCCGCCAAAATAGAAACGTTAGAATTAGCTCTCCACAAAAAGAAAGCTAGACCAGCCATGTTTGATAGTTTTGGTTTATGGCGAAAAGAGGCAGCTCAACGAAAGAAAAGAGACGAAGCTAGACAAGATAAAGAAACGCGAAAATCAGCTTACCAAGCCTGTAAAAGTTAGAAGAAGAACTAAAAGAAAAGGAAATCGATAAAAAGGAACAGGAATCAAAATATCAGGTCAATGCCCTGTTAGAACGCCCTTAACTCCTTACCCCGAGTTACCAGCAAAACAGGGGGTAGATGATGATTTATTGTTAGGTCCCCCAATGATATACATGCCACCCTTACGCCCTACTCATCCCATAGTACAACGCCAGGACCACCAAAGTATAGCCGGAGATGGCACGATCGCCTCAGTCTCCACCGCCTGCTCCCACCGAGTCACCCACACCAAATGCCTCATCAAAGGATACAGTAGTAGAGGTAGGATCAAAAGAAAAAGGAGCGCCCAGGGTCCTGCGATTAAGTAAAAATGAGCGAGCAGGCATTGATAAAGTAGTTATATCCTCATAGATAGGAAGGAGACAGAAGAGCATGTAACTGACATATGCAACTCCTATGTTGAAAACCGCAAACGATACTTTATTGTACGTCTCTGTTACCACACCCTTACTGCATATGAAGAGAAGTACCAAGACGTAGGGCCCGAGCGATTAGTGGCTCTCTACAGGAAGGTAGACATCGGAGATGAAGGCGACAACGATGTTGCAGAACTATTTTCATCCACACTAGAAGTATTGCGTCACCTCATAGAACAAGGACAGATAGATAGGACAGGACAACTAAGGTAGCAGGACCCCCAGTGGAAAAAACAGATAGCATGATGCCAATAAAAGAAGCTGCCCCTTACTGGATACCTCCTAGAGGACAAGGGACTAATGACGATATAAACCATCAAGACGCTAGAGGAAGGGTGGTCTCACAATTGGGTGTATCAGCCATGGGACAGACAGGACATCCTGACCTTCCGTAAATCTTTGCCGGATTTACGAAAAGAACCCCACCGCCTTTACACCGAGCTAGGTACCGCTCTGGGATCAACAATAATGACACTTGCCGACATAGACTTGTTCTTCGGGTTATGTTTGCCAGCAGATGTGTGGAAACAGGTTAGGAAAGTAGACCATACCGAACTGTTTGGTCATACCTGGGAACAACTCGACACACTAGATAAACAGCGGAACCCTGGTCAAAAACCAGTTAAAGCAATATTAGACCTCCCTGACAAAATAGTGCAGAAAGTGAAAACGCTGATCCCAGAGAAAAAGATAGACTGGTCCATAGTAACCGCATGCCACCAGAAACCACAAGAGGACGTCTCAGAGTACTTCTCCAGATTTGAAACTGTGTTCTCTGATTACAGTGGACAAGACATGTCCACCGCAACCGGACACCACTTATTTGTGCAGAACTACGTCAAAGGATTACTGCCAGATGTATCCCAGAAACTACAAGCCAGCGAAAGTAGTTGGGCAGCATCTAAACCGACGGCCATTCCAAATGGCCCAGTACTACGAGCATCAGAGAAACGAAAATGACAGGGCTACAGAAAGGAAAAAGAAGGACTTGAAGGAAAGGGTAATGATAGCACAACTCCAGGGGGCGAATACAGGAAGGGAGCAACATAGGGGAGGAAACCAGCAGAATACCCCTAGAGTACAGCCCCCTAGGAACAATCCATCTACATCATATGTAGGACGCCAAGACCTAGGACAGGATCAATGTGCATTTTGCAAAAAATATGGACACTGGAAATCCCAATGCCCGGCTTTGTTAGGAGCTGCTAGGGGCAGAGGGGCGCAGGAAATAGCAAGTGGACAGAGAGGAAGAGGACGTGGAAGAGGGTACGCGAGTGAAGCAAGCGAGGAAAGGCCAGGAAGAATGAACGATTTGACCATCCCAGACAGAATCAGTACCAACAGACAGATTATGACAATACGTACGACTTTGCATAGGACAGCCAGGGGCAAGGAAGGATCCAGTCGAGCTCTTGCGTTGATCAGCAAGGCCCTTATGTTACCGCTGAGGTCCTGGGCACAAGGTCGCCATTTTTGGTAGACACAGGAGCAACACGTAGTGCACTATCCAAACGACTGATTCCAAGGGCACCCTTGTCAGGCTCACATGTGACCTCAATAGGATTTGACGGTACGCCCTCCACCAACCCTTTGTCCCGACCCATCCCTTTTAATCTTGACAGCAATGGCGTCGAAATGACATTCCTCCTCTCATCTAACAGCCCAGACGCCATTATGGGCCTCGACCTTTTGAAACACTTCCATGCGACTATCAGATGCTCACCAGACGGAGTGCGTGTCATCCTGTATGACAACCCCAACGCCATAGAGAGAACCCTTTTCAGCACATGTTTTCCATCTCTGAGACTGACACATCCCTACTGGACACTTTGCCATCACACTTATGGGCTAGGGCTGATTCAGACGTAGGATGAATGATGATTGACCCAGTACACGTAACAATACGACAGGACGCAACCCTACCGAAGGTACCGCAGTACAAAATATCGCCAGAGGGTGAGAAAGCACTAACAGAGATCATACACTCTTTGGTAGAGGCAGGGGTGGTAGAGGAAGTAGTGAGCAACATTTGTAACAGTCCCATACTACCGATTGTAAAGAGACAGGGAGAGGGAGATGGGAAAGCCTACCGCTTCATCATTGACCTGCGGGAGGTAAACAAAATTGTAGTACCACAATACCCAGTAGTTTCCGACATCACGACAATTTTGACTTTAATCCCCTCCACTGCCACCACCTTCACTGTGATCGACCTCAAGAACGCCTTCCTTTCCATACCTATACACGAGGACAGCCGCTATCTTTTTGGATTTACCCTAAATTCCCGTTCGTATAGATTTTGTAGAGCACCTCAGGGGTACACTGAGAGCCCAAGTATCTATAGCCAGGCGCTTAAAAGACAGTTGGACGCCATACAATTGTCAGATGGAGTGCCACTAATACAATATGTAGACGACATCCTTCTAGCAGCAGACACCATACCAATAGCCGTCACAGCCACCATCAAACTACTCCATTTCCTTGCTGAGAATGGTCACAAGGTCTCCGAAAGAAACTGCAGTTCTGTAAATCACAAGTGACCTATTTGGGTCACCTTTTATCAAAAGAAGGGAGAAAACTCACGCCTGACAGGATCCAGACAATTCTAGGCACCCTGTCCCCAAAAATCAGAAGCAAGTCCGCTCTTTGATAGGCCTCACCTCGCTTTGCAGACAGTGGTTACCGAACTTTAGCCTCATTGTCAAACCCCTTCTCTCCCTCCTAGCTAAGGACATCCCCTCACCTCTCCCTGGACCCCGAATGCCAGACAGCCTTTAAAGAACTACGCGCACACCCTTTGCTCAGCACCAGTCCTAGGAACCCCAGATTACTCCAAACCATTCTTCCTCTACACACACGAAAGGGAGGGATGTGCATTGTCTGTCCTAACACAATCAATTGGTCACAAACAACACCCTTGTGCATATTTTTCTGCCACCCTCGATCCAGTAGCCAGAGCACTGTGCCAGCGTGCCTGCGCGCTGTGGCAGCTGCAGCAGTATCAATATGCCAGAGCGAAGGAATAGTGCTCTCCAATCCAGTCACTGTTTTAGTACCCCATGCAGTCGACACACTACTGAACCAGACCAAAACCCAACACTTGACTAGCGCCCGACTGACAGGATATGAGTTGACCCTGCTAGCACCGCACATTACCCTAAAGCGATGCACCACCCTCAATCCAGCCACGCTGTTACCCCTACCCAAGAACGATCCTAACGTGGCTCCACTACACTGACTGTGTGACACTAACCGATGAACAAACAAAAAGTAGAGTAGACCTCAGAGACACCGCCTTTCTAGAGCCAGATGGAGAACTATGGGTGGATGGTTCGTGCATCAAACTCCCCGACGGCACCACCTCAGCTGCATACGCTGTCACCACAGCCCGAACCATTCTAGAAACAGCCCGTATTGCCCAACGTTCCGCCCAGGCAGCAGAACTCATTGCCCTCACACGAGCATGTATTTTAGCAGCTGCACACACAGTTAACATATACACCGACAGCCAATACGCCTTCGGGTGGTTCACCATTTCGGGATTCTATGGAAAGAAAGAGGTTCCTGACTTCACACGGTACACCCATCCTGCATGGAGATTTAGTCTCCGCCTTGACGGAAGCAGTCCTCCTCCCCAAAAAGCTAGCAGTGATAAAATGCCAAGCACATAGGAAAGTGACAGATCTCATTGGACAGGGAAATGCGCTAGCAGACGTTACTGCCCGAGCCACGGCAGAAGACAGAACTATGACACAAATGTATGTGACCAGGTCACAAGCTGAACAATGGACTGATGCTATGACCACTGTAAGGGACATACAGACTACAGGCACACAAGACGAATTGACCAAGTGGGAAAAGGTGGGACTAAAAGACGAGGAAGATTGCTGGAGAACTAAAGACGGAAATAAATGGCTGTTACCCAATGCCTACCTCTATCCCCATATTGACCATGGCACATTTACCAGCACACATAGGCTCCACCCCCATGATTGAACTAATCACAAGAGTATGGCATAATGTCAAGATAACAGAATCTGCAAAGCGCCTAGTACAACAGTGTATAGTATGCCTACAACACAACCCAGGGAAAGGGACAGTAGTACCACGGGAGGGTTTGGAGTCCCTGATCACCCTCTGAAGTCCTTCAAATGGATTACATCCAACTAGAGAGATGCCATGGTCTAAAATATGTCCTGGTGGTTGTGTGCGCTTAGCAAATGGGTGGAGGCACATCCCACCCGCGACAATACTGCCATAGCCACTGCAAAAGTATTGTTGAAAGAATTCTTCCCCTGGTACGGCCTTTGCAGAATTTCATGGAGCGACAACGGCCCACACTTCGTGAGCCGAAGTGATACAGAACATACTGAAAGGGTTGGGGGTAAAACAAAAATTCCATGCCGTCTTCCACCCCCAATCAGCGGACCTGGTAGAGAGACACAATGCAACATTGAAACTAAAGCTAGCCAAAATAGTTGCCACAACCGGGTTGAAATGGCCCGACGCCCTTCCATTGGCATTGCTATCACGCGCTCCACACCGACCAAACACAGACTGACCCCGCATGAAGCGTGGTCTTCGGCAGGCCTATGAACATTTGGGCGGCACCAAGACCCACCTCCATTAACGATGTCCCGAACATATTAATGTCAGACTATCTGCATAAATTGACAAACGAGCTAACAATTATCCACCAACAGGTGCAGCAAGCCTTGCCTGACGTATCCAGGGGCCCAGGACATGTGATAAAGCCTGGGGACTTCATCCTAGTTCACAACTTCCAAAGAACGAAGAATCTGGAGCCCAGGTGGACGGGGCCCTGGCAAGCCTTGATCACCACTCGAACTGCTCCTCCGAGTGGAAGGAAAAAGAAATTGGCTGCACGCCCACCAATGCAAGAAAGTCCCTCCAACGCTGGCAACCTGTGAAGAGGTGGAGGTGCAAGAGGAAGTACTCGCAAAAGACCGACCAGCTCTGAGTTGCTACCCACAAGAAGACACCCTCCAACTGTCTGAATTTCCCTGACCCTCACGGTGCCATCCAAGGAAGGGTACAACCTAAGATCGACAAAAGGGGGAGCTCCAACAACCAGGCCACTAACTGAGTCAGAGTCTCAGATCGGTAGCACAGCCAAACAACGCTACCAGGAAAAAACACCAGACAAAAGTCTGTGGTCCTAACAGTTGGTGAGCTCCTCGAAGATGATGGAAGAAACGGAACACCTGCAAAGCCACCGCAAAGACACCAAGACTTTTGAACTGCACAGTACAAAGACAATTGCACTTGTAGCTGCATTTCTCACCTGCCTCCTACTAATGGTCACACTCTGGATCATTGAAGAGAATGCACCTGCATACAGAACATTGTCACCAACCATGCAACCAATCACAAAGAAAGAACACTACCTGGTATCACTACCGCCACATCTCCAAGAACGACGCAAAGAATTCTGGAATAATTCTTCGTACAGATGCTGCACCAGCACAATCTTGCCACCAATGCCACTAACTGTTGGGTCTGTGGGCTGCTACCACATGCCACTGAACATTCCATCCCTTTCATCCCTTCACCCTTTTCTGTTCATGGATCTTGCCTTGCCTGAATGATGCTCCTACAAGAAAGTTACAAAGACAATGCCACTTCCGATGGGACAATCGCTCAGTTCTACAACGAGTTCTGGCTAAACCAAACAGGAAGAACAGCAGCTCCCTTTTGCCCTCACACCTCCAATACGACATTCCCAATGAATGTCCCCTCCAAAGAACGAGTGGAAATACAAGTGTTCAATAATCCTGTCAGAGCCACATTTTCTCTACCTGAAGAAAAGAACTGCTGCAACACTGACTGTGGCCCTATCTGTGGTGAACGCTCTGGCCTTGTATGCATTGAAGGCCGTGGGACTAAGAATGTGGGTCACAGCACTTGTAACATTGTAAGGACTTTGAACACTGCCAACCCCTCCAGCATTTGTTGCATCACCTAATATGTACTTTGTCTGTGGAACCAAAGCCTACACCTGGCTCCCAAGAAACTGGGGGCACGTGCTACATCGCTTTTGTTTTGCCACCGACCTACACAGCCCCTGCAGAGCATCATCGAGAAAAGCGTTCTAAAGACACTGATCAAGCAGACTCTGCCGCATCACACAGTTCGTTGACGCAGCAAAGGGCTCGCCCCGCCATGGGGTCCGATGGCAAACAGCCGAGCCATCAGACATCTGTCTCAAGCGGTAGAAACCGCCCTGAACGTCACAGCTGGCATCCTCACCAACAACACTGCCGAGCTTCAAGCCGGTCCGTCTGGTGGCCCTACAAAACCGCATGGTCCTGGACGTGGTAACTAGCGGATCGTGGAGGAGCATGTCGCATCATTGGTGCCAGTTGCTGCATATACATCCCTGATAATTCACCCTCTGTCTATGAAGCAATCGAACATCTCCACAGACTGTCTTCAGAAATTCATCAAGGATCAGAGACTTGGACAATTGGAAGTTGGCTTTGGGGCATCTTGAAGGACTGGGGTTGGAAAATATCAATGTTTCTCTTGGTCCCAGTATTGGCAATATGTGGTTGCTGTTTGGGTGTACACTGTATACCACCTTTGTGTTCTCTTTGCATAAGTGCCTTGCGCCCTAAGAATATGGACACTCAGTTAACAAAAATGAGAGTAATGTATGAACAAGAAATACAGGACATTATGGAGATCGAAATAGACTGACGAGATGGCTAGTTATGTTCAAAGGGGCGACTGTTAAGAACAAAACGACAATCATGAACATTCTGCGCCATCGTGTCTGATGAAAGTTCCTACGTGCACATAAACTACAGTCATTCTGATTGACCACAGCCATTTTGCACTCTGTTGGTCACCTTCATTTCACCCTGTCCTCTAGCAGCCTCTCACTCTCTGACCAAACCTGATATGTGTGCTGGGGGCTATAAACTATTTCCACGACAAACATCAACATCACCTGCTGCCTCAAACTCGTCTTCCTCTCATCCCTGCACAAACAGGTTACAAATACCAAACAGACTCTTGCAAGCATGGTTTATTGCACTGCACACAGCAAGACTTGTTTTTTGCCAACAATGGGACCTGTTTTTATCAACAGAACGGACTCTTAGATCTGGCCGGTCTCACTTGTGTTTAGACCCTGAAGCAAGGTCCAGCTGCAATTAAATTGTCTGTTTTTGACCTGGGCGGGAGGAGAGTTAATGTTGGGCTTGTGTAACCATGTTGATGAAACAATGTTGGGCTTGTGTAACCATGCTGATGAAACAATGTCGGGCTTGTGTGACAACCTGCCCGGGCGGAGACTCCAAGCTTGTAACCATGATAAATGAAACAAATACATTGTGTAAAACCTGTATAAAAGGAAGAGCCAAAAGCATTGCCAGTAGAACACCTCCCTGAAGACATCCTGGTGTCAGCAGTTGACGTGGTCTCCTCTAAGAGTAATAAACCTTTTTCTTGCCTTCCAGCTTCCAGCGCCTGCCTCGTTATTTTAGATAGCGAATCCAAAGTGGATTAAAGGTGACCTTGCGCCGGGCAGCATTGGGGATCTCAGGAGACTCGCTGCTTTTCACAACATCAGAGCACTCCTGGACCACAGCGAAATAACAGTCCTCATCCTCGTGGACCCGTCAGTCACCTTTGACACCGTCTCCCATCCCATCTTGATCAACAGGCTCCACCACATCGGAATCCAGGGAGATGCCCTCAAATAAATCACCTCATACCTCACCGGAAGAACACAGAGAATTCATATCCCATTGTTCACCTGGGCAACCAAGAAGATCCTCTACGGCGTCCCCAAAGGATCATCCCTCAGCCTCACCCTCATCAACATGTACATGACCCCCTTGGCCAACACCATCAGATCGCATGGACTCAACATCATCTCCTACGCCAACGACACCCAACTCCTCCTCTCACTGTCAGAAGACCCCTGCACCACCAGCGCCAACTTCCACAAATGCATGATGAACCTCGCCGACTGGATGAAGGACAATTGTCTCAAGCTCAACTCGGACAAGACAGAAGTTCTCATCTTTGGGAACAACACCTTGCCATGGAACAATGCATTATGGCTAGCCTAAGTTGGCCCGTCCCCCGTCCCGACAGACCACTCCTGGAATCTCTGCATCATCTTCGACAGCAAACTATCTATGAAGAAACAGGTCAACACTGTCTCATCTGCCTGCTTCCACACCCGACATATGCTCCGCAGGATCTTTCGGTGGATCCCAGTCAACACCAGAAGGACCGTCACGCAGGCCCTCATCACCAGCAGGCTGGACTACGGGAACACACTCTGATAGGAATCACAGCATGCCTGTTGAAGAGACTACAGACAATACCAATCTTCACGGCAATACTCATCCTCGATCTCCCCAGATGGACCCACATCACAGTGCACCTCAAGAAGCTACACTGGCTCCTGATCCAGAAGAGATTCCAGATCAAAATGTTGACCCACGCATACAAATCCCTGCACAACGAAGGACCAGCATACATCAACAAACGCAAGACCTTCCACCAACCGACTAGACACCTACGATCCACCTCCCTCTTCCTCACTGACACCCACATGGATATGCCGAGGTAACAGCGGAGGATGCTCCTTATCACACCTAGCAGCCAAAGCATGGAACGACCTTCCCCTGCACCTCAGTGCTGCATCATTACTCCGGGAATTCAGGAAAGGACTCAAGACCTGGCTCTTCTAATAATAGATCTCCTCAAAACAGCTCCAGCGCCTTTAGACCCTCACAGGTGATATGCAGGGCTTTATAAATCCTGACTGTTTGATCAGCTGCATATTCATGTAGACAAATTGCTGCTTATTCAAAAGGGAGCTCTGTCTCAAGGCTCCAACTTGGCAGCTACATGCAGGGGTACCTGAATGTCTTGGGGGTTGTGAATTCGCACCTATGGCTTAGCAGGTGGTTAGCCAGTGAGCTGTGTTAGGGCTGTCACAGGTGCCTCAGGCACACAGTCACTGTAAATGTTCCTCTACGTCCGACCCTAACAATGACAAAATTACATTATGTGCATGCTTGGTTGCCACAAACCTCACATGGTGTGCTTGTTTTATGAAAAATGGGATTAGCTTTGGTAGGGTCTAGTCCTTGACTTTTTCCCACACTCCTTATCGTACAACACAGAGAGAAGGAGGGTGGAAGGTGGCAAGCATCAACACCCCCCCCGCCCATATCCTATGGGTGGGGGCGGGGGGAGACGGCCTGCAAACACAAGTACATTTATGGAGAGCTGCAACTAAA
This sequence comes from Calotriton arnoldi, assembly GCA_963921515.1. Taxonomy (NCBI): domain Eukaryota; kingdom Metazoa; phylum Chordata; class Amphibia; order Caudata; family Salamandridae; genus Calotriton; species Calotriton arnoldi. The sequence goes on along the minus strand of CAWUFW010020544.1, from coordinate 54,258 downwards.
ATAAACATGCATCGGTAAAGCTAATAGGTCTCGCCTATGCAAGAGCTATTGGCTTTGCCAATATGTTTTTGCCATGCTGTACACCAGTGTGGCTGCTGTTCATCATGGGTAAAGATTTGTGGTGTAGATGAAAGTACCATGGAGTGGAGTGTCGTAGAGTGTTGTAGAGTTGAGTGGCGTAGAGTGGAGTGGTGTTGAGTGAAGTGCCATAGAGTGGAGTGTTACAGTGGAGTGTTGTGGAGTGGCAGAGAGTGGAGGGGCGTAGAGTGACATAGAATGGAGTAGAGTGGAGTATGCATGGTGTGGTAGTGCACTGCTATTACAGGCAACACGTTTTGAATTGAAATGACCATTACATTTGCACAGACATTAAGTTGTACTGATAAAACTATAGAGCAAACAAACAATAATGTGTGTAAATGGTGTCACCTAGTGTATTGATTTATGTTTATGGTATTAAAATATTTGTTTCCAGCACACTTCAGAAAAAATTTGCGTCATTTATGCTTTCTTAATTCTGATCTATTATGAAATATTTGCACAGTTCATTTACAGATATTTGAATTTTGTTAGAAAAAGCCTTTCCTTTCACACACCCAGTCTGCCAAATAAATCCTCTCACTTTGAAGTCAGAGAAAGAAAAGTAAACACCGAGCTCCCTCGGAACACAGAGCCTGACATTCGTTTATTCTTGGTCCACCTTGACAGGATTAAAAATGAAAATAAGGGGTATAAAGAAGGAGTAACTACTCCTAAACCCCCACAGTTAATCACAGTGGGGGTTTAGGAGTAGTTACTCCTCCTTTATACCCCTTATTTTCATTTTTAATCCTGTCAAGGTTGACCAACAATAAAGGAATACAGGAGGTACCTTTTTAGGCAGTTTTATCTTTCTGTTTTTTCTGCACCAGTTTTCCCTTCCAGGGAAAACTCTTTCCTTTCCTCATTAATTCTCTCTTTCACCTCACCTAAAAAAATCAGCGATCCGTCCAGTGTGTTGGTCTGCACCTGGGCGTTGAAAGCAGCCCTATGATAAAGCATGCCACTATATAGTGGGTGAGGGCAGTATTAAAAAATCTACTGATTTTCCCCTCTATCCCCCTTCCCCCTTGTAACCCCTTCTACACACATTTCTTGGTAGGTTAGAGACACTGACAGAACGATTAATAGAATAATTCATGATAGGGTCTCTCTTTTTGTGTCTTTTAGTCCTTCTCTTTTTTGTGAGTTGCGGTCTTTAGCAACCAGCCAGCCGCGCTGCCTGGTAGGCTTTGACCTAATAAGGCATTCAGGAAGAGAAGGCGAAGACCAGGATAAGGGAGGTGGATAGAAGAGCAGAAGAGAAAGGACAAGAAGAGGCGGGCCTAGGCAAGAAAAGTCATTTATTCCTATCTCTAAAAGTGTTTATCGTCTTTGTCATGGTTCAAAGTTTATTAAGTTTTGCTCAAGAGAGTTGACAAAATATCTCCATTGTAAAGGCAAACATAACATGATAAAATTAGGAAAACGGGCTTTAAATGACTAAACACATAACAGCTTTGGTTTTTATGTAATTACAATATTTTAAGAATATTTCTGCGTCATACACAAGTATGTTTTAAACAGCATACTTTCAAATGTACACTATTAAATGTATTGTGATCGTACAAAACGGACAAAGATACAAGGAATGTTTACTTGCACAGAATGAATACATTCTTTAAGTATTAACTCTAAATAAATTGGGCTAGTTGTTTGTCATTTGCTACGGCCAGGAAACCGCATATAGCCCACAAGAGACTTCAAATGTATTGATACAGTACAAAAAGCTTTCCAAAAGCGTACAAGTGCCATACACGTTTTATCTGATGAACCGTGATAAAAACAAGCAGGCAAGAGTGTTCAATGCTATTGATAAATATTGTATGTAAATGCACCCCTGTCCCGGCACTGCAGAGAACTCTCCAGTAGAGAGGGGTGTGGCGCTGGGCTGGTGGAAGCTTTAGAAGTGACAACGAACTTCCTATGTGCGACGGCGGGAATTGTGTTTTTTAACAAATATTATTAGGAACGGGGCTGCAGAGTATTTGTGTGCTGTTATCAACAGAGACCAAGAAAAGACGTGGATTATGGCATGTAGGCAGTGGTCGAAGTGGGCGGGATCGGCAGGGCACGGCGTGCCCCTACTTCTTTAATTTCATAGAGTCCGTTCCCCTACTTTCTTATTTTAAACATGCCTCCCAGATGGCAGAAATCGCCAAGGCCGATAGTTAAGGCTCAGCTTTTGGGGACGGGCGGAACGGGCAGAGAAGGAAAAGGACTCTGTCGTTTCCTTCGTGCCTGGAGAAGACAAGGACAGTGTCCAGTTCTCCTGCCGCTGGCAGCTGGCCCCCTCTCTTGTTCCCCTGTCTTCCTCTCTCTTTCTGTCTCGCTCCTCCTCATTTAGTGAAAACCGAGACTTCAAGAAACAGGTATTACCTTCTCTTTCCTCCTTTCGTTTATTTGCTCCCCTGTGAAATGGATCCAAAAAAAGAAAAGCACTTTTGCTGGAAACGTCCTCTTTTTCTGACATTTTTCAATTTTCTAAGTGCAGCCTCGGGGTGGAGAGAAATAAAACATTCAAAATATGAAAAATAACTAACTAACTAACTAAAGCAAGACAGGGTGGTTGCAAGGTGGCCAGATTGGTTTATTCACACCTAAACACATTAGCGCCACTTTACAGTGTTTGCCAGTGAAGCGCTACTTTTGTTTTCTCGTCGCTTCTTGAACAACATTGTTTTCCCTGGGTGGAAAGTGCACTATTCCTGGAGGTACTGAAATACCTGCTTGATGGGTGAATTGGAAAACAAAATGCATACCGCGGCACTGTAGTCACAAATGTGGTCTTTTAAACCATACTGCTTACGTTTTGTAAGGATATAAGCAATGGGCAGTGAAGCAGGTCCCTTCTGGGCCCTGTAGTCATGGACTTAAATTTTCAGGCAAAAGCACTCACTAATTTCTGAATAATGAGTGTAAAAGAAAAAGGTAACCATGTTGTTCCTGCTTACATTTCATCTGCTTTACTTAATCTTGCATTCCCTATGAGTGTTTGCTTTTTCTAGGATGTTGTTAATTTCTTTTTAGGCAGCATATTGCTCTTGTCTAGTGGGTAATTTGAATTGAGTCACATCCAGGTGTTTATAGCGGGTCAGTGCAGTGCAAGTTTCTCTCAATAGGGCAGTATGGTGTTCAGTGGGGGAGAGGATGTGGCACTATGGTCAGAGCTGCTGAATTTGGAACTGGGGAACCAGGTTCAGCCTTCATGACCAGTCCACCAGACCACTCCCCTGAGGGAGCACATTCCCATGCTAGACCTTAGAAGGCCCCGCAAGATCTTAAAAGCCCTGGTGTCTTAGCACCAGCAGGTGGACCCTAGCAGTGGCAAGTGTGGGTTAACCTTGAAGGCCTGTCCGCCACAATTCATTCTGAAGTTCACCTCCAGTCTTGCAGGCAGGCCTATGAAGCAGCACACCATGGAGTGACAGTGACTCTGTCACTGAGGTCACAGGACCCTTTGAGCAGGGTGGCTCTAGGGCAGTGCGACCGCACCAGGCGCTGACCAGCCGCGGTCCGTGCAGCTAACATCGGTGGGCAGAGAGGCCGGGTAATGGGGATTTCGAGGACGATGCAGAGGGAAAATTAAATAATTAATTTTCCCTCTGCATTGTCCCTCGAAATCCCCTCACCCGGCCCCACCGCTGTTACCTGCATGGACTGCGCTGGCGCTGACTTTAGGTGGGGTCGCGTGTTTGCAAGTATAATATGGTTTTAAAGCACTTGCTGCCTCCAGCAATTTTCGGCAACAATAAAAATGTCATGATAACTCCAGTGATTAATGTTATTAGTAGAGAGAGATGGTGTTGTGTCTAGTGGACGTTTTGACTCATGGGAAGGAAGTGCAGAGGGTTAATGTGCCTGCTGCTAAGAACATGTACCATGCAGATCACAAAGTGCACATAATGTAAATAGGTCCGTGTGTTACTGCTTTTGTCAGAGACCCTATTGTTACTTGCAGTTAATAAGTTCAAATCCTAACATAGAACAGTGAGCTCTTAACTGTCATGTAAGAGCTGCATGCAAACTGCAAGGTATAAATTAGAGCGTTATGGTTTTTTTCCCCAGTCTTTGATTATCCTAATGTTGCAGAAAAGGGTTAATTTGGGTAGAAATCAATTCTGATTATTAAAGAGAACCACAAACCATGGTATTACGTTTTAAATTCTGAGTTTGTGTTTCTCCAGACCAATCACTATTAACTTGCTGCCTACTAGTATGGTTGTCATGTGACTCCTACACCTTGTAGTCCTTTGTCTTATGTAACATTTCCTATACAGTGATTTACACATGTATGATTGATTGTCTCTGTGTAATATGTGTGATGTAAAGTGCTCAGACACCCTACACTGGTATTAGTGGTGTTGTAAATTTTCTGATATTTTACTATTTTGACATTTTTACACATACTAACAGTCTCTGCAAAGAGTTTTCCTTATTAGTACCAGTGGAACATACAACAGCAGCAGTGAGAAAGGTGACCAGTCAACCTTTGCAAAGGGCCCTCCACTTCACAGCAGCACAAGTCACATTTTTAGGAACTTTTGATCCGTTTGAGCTATAAACAATTTTACTAGTTAAAATCGTCAGATTATGCAGCAGATGATGTATTATGTGGCAAATATGGCAGTGCCATAATTATGTGGAAAACATTTGCAAACTAGGATATTTTGCCATTCATGTTTGAACTGCTCTTGTGGAAAAGGGAGAAGTGCTGTTGACAGAAACTCCATGGCTGGGAGACAAATGACTTTCGATTCCACTTTAAGGATATTTGGGTCATTCTGTGATTGGAAACGTATCCCACTTTGTGAATGTATTTTAATGTCAATAACTCATATTAAACCTTAAATAAACATGCGTATCCATTGGTTAAATTAAATAACGTAATCAGCTGTAACTGGTTAGTGAAATGGGAAACAAATACTAAAAATTGGGATATTTTGCTGTTTCTGCCACACCTCTGACTCCGCCCACTGACCCAATCCACGGGTTATTCCCGCCCTCTGATTCTCCGCCCACAGTTCCCCTACTTTTTTCCCCCCACTTCGACCACTGCATGTAGGTGACCTGAAACTTGGATATGTGCTCACACACTGTATGAAAGGCGGACACCCAACTACTTGCCTGCGGAATCTGAAAATGGTTATGGTGGCAATCACACTGGAAATGGAGAACACATTGTTGCGCTCTCTCCCGCTCTCACTACAGGGTTAGCTCAACATGCCCTACACACAGAAACAACGCGGGTAGCTGACACTCAAAGTGACCATGGTGAAAGCAAAACGTGGAAGGTGCAGGGGAGGGGAAAGGGAGCAATAGACAGGGGTAGTGGGAGGGGGCAGAAGAAATAGTACCTCGGTCACAATGTGTGAGAAGTTGGCCTGGTATATGCTGTTCACTGATTAAAGTGGACACCTTGCACCAGAACAATTCGACTCTTATGGTAGATAGGTTTAAGACAACCTTTATAGAAAGCTATCCTAGTGGTAGCTGTGGAGAGCAGCCTTCAGGCTAAGTCTTGAAGGAATGTAAAGCAGCTTGTTTTACCACACAATCTCTTGAATCACCAAATGAAAAGACACCACACAGGTATATATATCAAATATATATGTATTTATTAATAAACACTCTCTACTAATCTCTTTATGAGATTAGAGGTCAGGAACATATGTACAAGTCAAATATTATCAGGATAAGTTTAGCACAATTGAATGTTACAATCTTAGTTTGCTAGACCTAGGTCTAGGGCATCTAGAATCGAGGGAGCCCCAAGAACCACCCCAGGTAGCTGTAGGAGACCCACAGGGGACGGACGCAGTGACCTGGCACCGATGCGAATCCTGTACGAGTCTATGCACTCAGACGCGATTGAAATATCAATGTTAAAGGTCCCTTGCGTGTTCGAGGCGAACACACCGATCGGTCCTTGTACGAGTCGAAGGACGCGGTTACAGATGGTATTGCAAGGGAGTTGGACGCGGTGTGTCTAACACAGACGCGAACCAGGTGACGAGTCAGTGCGATAGTCGCACTGGGAAAGTTAGAGTTTTAGGACACTTCGAGGGAAGCTACAAGCAAGTCACTTACAGGGTAAGTAGTTCTAGGGCCCACACCCACAGGAGCACCGTAGTGCTGAAGTTACCTCACCCAGGGGAGCCGGGTGCATAGGTGTTCTTTGGTGTCGGGTCGCGGCGTCGTTTTCAATGGGAGCCAGTGAAGACTTGCTGCTTGCGGCGACAGGAGAAGTGTCCGGAGGAATCCAAGCCTGGATTCGGAAGATGGAAGACCTGAAAGCAGAGGGGACAGTGTTCAAAGTCACTTGGCAGTGACTCGGGGCAAGGAAGATGGATGCCCACCGTCGTCGCAAGATTCAGGTCGTTCGTGGTTGCCTTGACTCTTCAGCCACGAGGTCCAGGAGGCGTCGACGATGACCAGGAGCTGGATTCGGCGTGTCCCACGATGTCTGCAGCTTACTGCGGTGTCGGCAACTCGATCGGAGCCAACAAGCCTTGGTAACAGCAAGTCTCGGGGAAAGTGTGAAGAGACAATGGCGCAGACCCGCAAGGTCTGTGGAACTCACCCAGCGAGGGTAAGTCAGGGCAGGCCTGGAGCAACCAGGGGAGCCCTTTGGTTTCTTTAGAAGGTCTTCTGGGGACCCACAAGCCGGCTGGCAAGGGATCGCGAAGACGCCTCGGGAGGATCCTCTCACAGGGGCCCACGGTCACTCGGGACGTGGTAGGCCTCTGATCTTAGGAGGGATTCCTGCTGGAGGCTGGGACCACACGTGGTCCAAAGCACAAGTTCGTGGAACGTTGTGAGGGGTTGCACTCGACAATAGTGCACGGTACCCAGGGGTCGCGGTTCCTCGTTACTCTTGGGGTCCACTGGCCTCAGCTTCGCTGGGGACTCACGATGGCCTTTGAGAAGTCAGGAAATCTACTTCTGGGGCTGCAGGGACTTCGGACTCTGGCGGGAGCGGCGTAGTTTGCGACCGTCGTTTGTAGTTTTTGGTGCCTGCCAAGCAGGGGAGTCACTCCTTGACTCCAAGGGAGATTCTTCAGTCTTCCAAAGGTGGGGGGGGGGGTAGTATTCCAAGATGTTTGACACCAAACACGACATGTTTCGATGCAGCCATTCCAAAGTTAGCATTTTACCGCGAGGATATAATGCACTTAAAAGTATATGGTTTAACCAAGCATCCACAAACAGCACCAGAGAATGGACTCTGAGAGCTGCAGAGGGGCCCTGCTCAGGCAGAGGCACCCCTCACATAGAAGCCAAGCACCCTGCCCTCAGGATTGATAGGGCCTGCCTTAGGGGTGACTGATAGGTTTATATGTGTGTGTAGGAGAGATATAGGGGACCTATATCTCAGTGAGGGGTGCTAGCACTTCCTCACCCAGGCTGCAGTAGCAGGCCTGTGGTGTCAGATTTAGTCTGCTTCCCAGGGGTGGCATAATACATGCTGCAGCCCCTGGTAGGCCTGTGAAGTACCTATGCCCTTGGTACCTAAGGTACCATATACTAGGGACTCATAAGGTACCACAGTATCCAATCACTAGTGCACCTAGAGTGCACTCCAAATCGTTTAGAGAGAACAGAGAGGCTGGGGCCCTGATTAGCAGGGGCCCAGCCAGACTATAGCCAGAAACCAGTGTAAACATCAGAAAAAAAGTGGGGGCAACATAAGAGGCAGATCCTACTCTCCTACACAATGCAAGCAGCGGACGCGCACTAATTAAGTGTAATCAATCTGTGCTTGGTCCCTGCTCCACTGAAAGGTTCAGAAGTGAGGTTTGGCCTGCACTGGCTTTAAGGAGGATGCAAAAAAGAGGGACACTGGAGAAAACAAATGGTAAGAAATGCCGTGCCCCAAGCCCTTTGTGTAAACAATAGTGGCTCGCCAGCTAGTGCATGCTCCCGCAGGCTCGACCCTGAAAAAGTACCTCTGTCCAAGCCACCACCAGTTACCGCACCGGGGACTGCAATCCCCAGGTTCCTTTGCGCCAGGAGGCGCCGATGCCAGCGACCATGCCCCGGAGGCGCACAAGAGTGCTCGGGGCTCCCGCAGTGCGGGAGCCTGTCCAAGCCACCACCAGTTGCCGCACCGGGGACTCCAATCCCCAGGGTCCTTTGCGCCAGGAGGCGCCGACACCAGCGACTGCGCTCGGAGGCGCACAAAAGTGCTTGGGGCTCCCGCAGCGCTGGAGCCCGTTCAAGCCACCACCAGTTGCCGCACCGGGGACTGCAATCCCCAGGGTCCTTTGCGCCAGGAGGCGCCTACGCCAGCGACCGCGCCCGGAGGCGCACAAGAGTGCTCGGGGCTCCTGCAGCGCAAGACGCGTGCGGGCCAAGGGCGGGCCCGTCTGCGCCCGTCAGCGACAGGAAGAGGCAGGGCAGGGCCCTTCCCCTTGGCTTTTTTTATTTGAACCAGTGACTTGAGGACCTGAAGCATCTAGTGCGTACCGACCGTCCAGCCAAGGTTTGTCTTTCCTGTTTCAGACTTTGTTTTTACTGCTGACATTGATTCGGGCCCCACGACCGCCACGGAAGTTGACGTTTGCTTTTGAAAGCTAGGGAGCCTGAGGATTGATAGCGTGAACACTTTCCACTGTCTATTGTTCTATTTTTTAACAATCGTTATTTGTCTAGTTATCTGTGTCTCGCTTTTTAAAAAATAGCAAAACTTCCATCAACGTCACCTCTTGGGACCCTTCTGTCTACATTGGACATGGTAAAAAAGGAAGCATTCAGGGGGCTAGGGGTGGGGCGAAAAATCACCGAGGGATACTCTGCCATCCTCTTCCATCTTGAACTATATTACGGGCGCGATGGGGGAATTGGAAAAGCAGATCACATGCATTGAAGAATCTTTAACAAATTGCGCAAATAATATCTCTGGTAACACTGGTAGTACTGGTAACTCTGCCCTGATACCATCTGTCCCAGTTGTAACTTCTATCGACACCCCTAGCAGTCCATCTATAAATGGACAGCTGATTGCCAAGGACCTTGACACACGCAAATCAAAATCCCCACCCATTGTAATACCAGCTACCCAACCGCCTAGAAGGCGCTTTAAAACACCTTCAAATACTATCCCTCAGACTTTTTCATCTTTACCCGGGGGTGTGGGAGGGGGAGGCAAACGTACTAAAAAAATACCGCCTTCCAGGGAAACTCTGGTTACCAAATCCGTTAAAAATCTAGTTGACCACCAGTGCCCTGAACACGTTGCCCTGACTGCTCTCGTACAGACACTATCTGATACACTTACGACAGCACTCAGCTCTCTTACTGAGCAATTAAAGGGGTTTGAAAGGAATGTGATATCTCGATTAGATAAGCTGGGTTTGACTCAGACAACATCAGCTTGCCCTCAGCACCCCAAGGACCCCTCAGCCCTGATACATCATCCCCCTCCGTTAGCATCTGCTCAAACCCCCTATAGTATTTACTACCCTCCTTCTACAGACTTAGCAAGGGCCAGTGATACGAACGGCCCCTCCCTAGTTGACAAGGTAATCAGCATCCCTTGTCTATTTCCTCAGAGAGGGTAGGAGCTATAAACAAACCCCTGCGGAGTAATCTTAACCCTGTCCCATTGCTTACGCCATCCCAACCTGACCCTAGTAATATTCCTTCCACATCATTGACAAATTTTCAACGCTTTGCCCTTCCTACCAATGCTACTTCAGAGCCGCAACGTGTTTTCCCTACAACCAAAATGGACCATCTGGAGCTACCGCCCGCAGCCACACCATATGTGGTAATCTTAGCCAACGTTCCCAAAGTTTCCGGCTTAACATCTGAATCATGGGAGACCCTCCGGAATAAAAGCTTAAATTGGCTAAATGCAAGGGTAGGCCTTGGCGGGGCACTTTTTGCAGACCTAAAAATGATTAGGAGAGTTAAATGGGTGTGTCCAGGCAGTAAAACCTTGGAGGGTGATTGTGTGGTGCTCTCGTTCAAATCTCCTAATTTAGTGAAGCTAATACTAGAGAGTGCTAGACAACCATCCCTCATGACTAAGCAGATTGACGTTTTACCCCTTGGTTTCTTCTATCAGCCCTGTCCTTATCAGGAGCCTCCCTACAACACCAGGCACATTTTCCTGCCTCTCAATTTGCAACGATTGAAATTTCTAACAGGTTCGATCTCCTCTCCACTCTCTGCGGCGTGGATTGACTGAGGGATTGTAACCATTCCAATGATGGTAAATTGTGTGGTCCTGTCATACATTTAGAATGCCCATGGGTACCCTGTCTGGACACCAATGACGTTTGTAAGCTCAATAAATCTTACCCTGTCAGGTCATCCAACCCTAGCACTGTTGCTGATCCTACATTATCGAGACTTACTTCTCCTGCTACTAAGCATCGCGCGGAAGTTATCACGACCTTGTACTGGAACGTTGCTGGCTTACGCAACAAAAGTATCACAAGTGAGTGGTTGGATTTTATTAACGAGTTTTATATTCTATGTCTACAGGAAACGTGGTCAGTGGACCCAATACACTTAAACGGTTTTAAAACATATCATTGTCCAGCAATTCAATCCAGCAGTGGAAGTCCCAAAGGGGGCTTGTGTATCTATGTATCAAACTTGCTGTCTTCTTTGAATACAATTGTAATTGCCACAAGTGCTTTTTATTAAACTGTCATTTTACAATTGTCTGCACACTCTTTCATTGCTATTGTCAACTTTTATAATAATGCTTGCTTTCTGACAGACATTGGTCATCCTGAGTACTATGACCACCCCGAGAGTTTGGCTCTCGTCCAAAGAAAAGTACTCAAAATGAAATGCTTATCACTACTAGAGGAAACGAGATTAGCATCTGAAATCTTGAAACCATCTGTCCTGAGGAATCAGATGATACTGACTCGCTTTAATATGCAATTTTACTTAGCCAACGTGTTCAATGCGCACCACAGGTTTGTGCTGACCCGCTTCGGTATTTTCCACCATCTAATCAGCTTCCCCACAATTAATAACTGGGCATCCGACCCGGGGAAATGTACCTGTGACGATATCTCTATGCAGAGCACATTGCACACTGTTCTGTTTTGTAGGCATTTCTCTGAGATGAGGAGGAAACATGTAAGACCCCTGTTATGGCAGCTGGGTTTTGTACAATGCTGGCCGGCCTTTCTTTTCTTGCAAACGTTACCTAACATCTATATATGTGCCACAATGTCCCGATTTCTATGGGCTGTTATCAATTGCAGGAAGCTGTTATAGATTGATACCAGGAAATGTAACCGAGTGTACATTTGACAATTGTATTTGCACTAGTATCTATGTACTGTAGCTTTTCACTTATCAATGTGTTGCTAGGAAACGTAATTGAGTATACACTGGATTGTCGTACTTGCACTAGTATCTAAGTACTGTAGTTTTTTACTTATCAATGTGTTTTAAATTTTTCTTACTGTCTTGTAAACCTTTTATATGGATACATTTGCAGCTTTTATGATTCATGTGTGAATTCGAATAAAGCTTATGTTGACCTTGACCTCCGAATGTACACGAACAGTGGAAGGACACTGGGTGCTGCAAGGAAGCAGTACTTCGGCAGCGCTCAATGGGAAAGAAAAACACATGAAGCGGAAGTGAAGCAGGCACACGCTGACCAAGGAGGAGCAAAAGTGACGAAAAAGCAACAGCTGTCTCAAGCAAGACCTAAAAATCCACTGCACCAGAGAGCTGCGTATGTCAGTATACTTTTCGGGAGGGAGCTCAAAGTGTGTATGTTGAATGTTCTGTAATCACTAAATAGCGTTCGTCATAGAGTGTACAGTAGCGTGTACAGGCGCGCAACGCCTATTGGGCTCAAAGAGCTTCAGTCCCCCCCCGTCGTGTGTTGCAGCCCGGCCTGAGACAGCTACCCCGGCACACACAGTATTTGAGCTGCTGTGGGCTGGCTGGTCTGGCGTCCGTCTTACTGCAGCCGCACCCGAGTACTTCACAGGCCTTTAAAAGACCATTTACTTGGTAACGAGGCTTAGTTGTTCTTTCACCCCTTCTTAGTGCCTCTGCATCTTCACTCTGCCGATTGCTGGAAGAATTAGCCCCCCCCCGAAATTTGACTCTAGTTGCGCCTCTGACTACTATGTATATATTCATGACTGCATCCCTTTTTGCACGGCAGTTGCACAAGAGACACGAACGCCCCTGGGGAAATATGTGATGAAAGCTAAACAGGCAGCCGTTCTCAAAGCTAGTTCATTCTAATTAGGAAACAACTACGGCGCATAAAGTAAACACAAGTACCAACATGCACTAGGTTGGTGGATAAAAGCACGCGTGAGAAGTTAACCTACAGCAGGAAACACTGCGGGTGGGTTACACCGATCTGCTTTCAGTCGCGCTTCCTCCAAAGGATTAGAGTTAATACACCGCCCCTCTGTCAAACACTTTGAAAAGACGCACTGAGCGCGAGAACAACAGATCAACTTTACGGCTCGCGTCCTTTCTCCTGTAGCCCTGCGCCGAGCTTGCACTGGCCCCGCCCCTTTACTCTATTGAGCCCCGCCCCTTTACCCCCCGAGCCCCGACCACTAGCCCGGGCGTCTTGTAGTTACGCCCTCGAGCGTCTACCGGTGCTGCGACTCTTACTCTGTCCTGTGTGGGTCCGACAGGCTTCAGTCATGCAGGCTCCCGCCATTCCGGAGGAGGTGCTGCGACTTCTGCAAGGTGAGAAAGACTCATGACCTCATAGGTGAGAGGTCATATCCTGGGGTGACAGTGACGTAACGAAAGCTAAGGGGGCCCCCCTGCAAGGTACACAGAGGGGCCCCCGCTCTGGATTTAATTCGGAGCTCTCAGGCCTGAGTACTGGGCTGAGGGGGCCCCCCGTCCCGCTGGGGATGCGGGGGGCCTGTGTTACGCCCCTGTGGGGTGAGGTGGGGAGCGACTGATGATCAATCAGTGAAGTGAGTTTTTTTCTGAACCAGGGTGGTTTGGAGTAATCTGCTGGGCGGTGATGAGGGATCGTTACTTGGGAAGGTGCGAGACCGTGCGTTGTAACTAACTTGTAACGCTGTAGGATAAACGCACGGGGTCTGTCAGCTGCGCAGTGAGACATGGGCTGGGTGAGGGGGAGATGGGTTCCGTCGAAACCGGTTATAGTTTTGATGCATCCCAGCACAACAGGGACACACGCGGAAACACTTCATAGAGAGCATGAATTACAGTAGCGAAATTAAAAGGTAAATTACATTAACTGCCGCTCCTTGAACACAGAAAGTTTGGTACAAAAACTGTTGAACAGTAGAGAGAAACCCCATGAAGCAGGTTGTCGGTTTATAGTGCGTGCAATCCCACAGTGATGCATGACTCCCACGTTGCTTTAGATGACTCATGTTGTAGTCTAGATGTCCCCTCGCGGTTAGCAACGCCCCCCGCAGACCTTATGACATACGCAGACTAACACTAAACCTAAATGTATTTCTGCACAGAAACCTTCATGCACCCATGCGTGCAGAACACCAGCATTTAAGTCACCCATGTACACAGCTTAACGGAGGCGCAGGGGCGTACAGTCCAACCCGGAGTGTCGCATATGAAGAGAATTCACGCATGCGTACAGTACCACATAAAGCACAGGCAGTATTCGAGAGATGATTTTAAGATGGGCAGAAGGATGCATGGATGGATTAATGTAAGTTTCATGTACACTTTATGCACAGGAAATAGAATTCGAAGTGGAGAACAGAGAGAATGCAGGCACCCATACAATCCTTGGCCTCTCCTTGGTACGTCCTTTCACATCCAGTGGTCCAAGTACATAAAGTGGGGAAAAAAGTTAAGAACTGAGGGAAAAAACAGTCCCCGTGAACAGCAGGAGCTAGCCTTGGGCTATCTTGCAGTTTGTGTTTCTATTACCTTATCCCGTTTGAGTCTTACTAGCTACTCTCTCTTATTCTTTGAGGGCTTCCCAAATGATTACTGGCAAATCTGAACTTCCGTTTAGGATTGCTCTGTCAGGTGTGGCAAATCGGAGTGTCCAAAGGATTACTGAGTGATGTGAACTTTAGAAAAAGAAAATAACTCGATTGTTTTTTAAAATGTTGCCCCCGCGTCCGCCTGTTCCAGTAAGAACGCTAAGGACTCACTACCAAGCAACATGTAATCCGGGAGAGGTTGAAACCGGTCCTTGGGCAAGGGAGATGGAATCCAACGATTGGGACAAGGTAGACTTGGCGTAATGGAGATTTTCATTCCTGCGTTGGGTACATTTAATACTCAACTGAGCCCAGGTGCTGAGGATCTCGCATTCATAGCGGAGAAAGAGTAGAATATCAATGCCCATTCAGTCCTTGGCCTCTTACAGTAGAAATCCCTTCCACGGAGTGATAGAAGGCTTTGTTGCAAGCTGAAATTTCAGGCTTCGCAATAGATTTCCCTTGGCTCCCAGGCTGCAAAGAAAGCAGACTGGTGCCTCAGAACTCCTCAAATCTTACATAAAGTACACATCATTTGTGATGGAAATTCCTGCCAGAGAATGGAATGGTTGTTGGTGAGTTCCCCTCGGCCTGCCCTCCTGGTTAACACACAACCGAAAACATTTTACTTGGAATACTAATGGCTTTTATTATACACCACCGTACAAAACATATATACCAAAATAGAAAAATCACAACTAAATTACCAACAGCAAGCATAAAAAATGTATTCAGAATAAAGAAAATTACCACTATGTTACATTGCCCTACATTGGCTATTGTTGATTATTATTAGAATATTGGAATGTTGGGAGGAGTGCTCCGGGCTTCTAATGGCTGGTAGAAACCCGGAGCATCAACATCCCAATGTTTGAATTTGGTCACAGCTGTTGCTACGAACAAAGGCTCCTCGGAGCCTGAGGGGATGTAAACATCCTCGGGTTCCGAGAGGCGTTTGTTTTTACTAATTAGAACATTCTGCCCTCTAGGGGCGGAATGTTCTAATAGCCTTAGAGCCCTCCTTAGTGGGCTCTACTGGCCATTAAAGGCCCGCTCCCATGTTAAAGGCCCTCACCTTCGGCTCCTGTGCCATTTGAGGACCGAATGGGATAGATTGGAGAGAAAGGTTTTGACACTAAGGGGCCGATTCCGATTCGGGCCGGAAATCTCTCCGACCGAGCCGGACTCGGAGAGATTTCCGACCGAATCGGACCCTAGCAGCCCGAACGAGTACGATGCGCACGTATGCCATCGGACTCGATCTCGGTCGGACTCCCATTGAAGTCAATGGGAGCCTGTCGTACAACGCGTACGCGGGCTCCCATTGACTCAATGGGTGCGAGGCGAACAGGGGCGCCTCTACAGCGTGTACGCGGCGAAGCGACTCGCGCCGTACACGCACAGGTAGGGGGACCCATGGGTCCCCCCTGTGTGCGACTCGCGCGGCTACGCGTACAGGGGGGTCCGACAAGGACCCCCAAAGTATGGCTCCGACTGCTCCTTCGAGCCGGACGGCGCGAGTCGGTCAGACTGCTCGCGGCGGGCATCGTACTTGCCCGGCTGGGGAACGTCTCCATTGCGCAGTGCGAGGCGTGTCCGAGCGAGTCGGTCGGAGCGGTCGGCTTTCGCGTACGAGTCGGTCGGTGCGGTTGGGTCTCGCGAATGAGTCGGTCGGAGTTTTCGCATCGTACTCGCTCGCCCGGACGCACGTACGAATCGGTCGGGAAACAGGGCTCCGAATCGGATCCGGTAAAGCCGAATCCGATTCGGAGCACTACCGGCCAAGATCGGAATCGGCCCCTTACCCTCCAGGGGCCGGATCATGGCTCCACTAAATATTAAGATCTGCATACTATGGCCCCATGGCAGACAGGCCTACAAAGTTAGGGGAGACATCTGTGGTTCAAAGGGAAACCCCCTAAACCACCCTTAACTTCGAAGACACACAACAGTATAACTAGGGGTGCCATCCTTCAGCAAAGGGTGAGATACGCTTGTTGGGTCGTGAGAACACAGTCTGCATGGTGCACATTGCCAGAGGATTCTTTTGTGCACATGGAGGATAACTGTCCGAATAGTGGCTGGCCTGGGCCGAGGACCTGCTGAAGTGTGGCACCCTGTAGTGGGCTCTCCAAGGACCTGACCGTGGGCCTCCTGTTCTCCCGGAGATTTCAGGGACATCAAAGATGTCCAGCGAGGGACCTGCACCACCCACCTGTGACATCTGGGGAGCGGTGCCCTCTCAAGTGCCCACACCGGCTACTGAATCCCAACTGGTAGCGCGGTGTGAGCGTGGAACTAAGACTTGTCTGGAGACCGGATTGTCTAGTGCAGAGCCCAGAAATCTTGCCCGCACGTGTGGTTCCTGTACTGCGGGGACAATGACATTCATAAGCATCTAGTTGGTGGTGAGTGGATTCACTGGTTGCGGGACCCCGCGTGGCCCGTTTCGTCGATCGTGCCACATCTCTCTCATGCGACACACCGACTGCATGCTCATTGTGTGTGGTGTCCGATTCACAGGGTGTGACCCTCTAAGGTTGGGGTGTGCCCGTAGTAGTGCCTCATTCTACCTCATGTGGCTGTGCTGATCTTGCGCCTATGTGTATGTGACCGAACTATTTTGGTGCAGCCTGTATCATCGTGCACCGGACGTTGTGCCTCATTTCCAGGGAGGTAGGTAATTGCAACTCTTTGCTGTGTGTGACCAGAATTGCCTGGTGCAACACATCTCAACATGCACCGTTCATTGTACCTCATTTCCAGGGAGGTGCAGAATTTGCTACTGATCGTGCTTGAAATCTGATGTCTGGTGTGACTCATACCAACGCGCACCAGACGCTGTGCCCGGATTGGCTGGGCACGACCCGGATCATCGTTTACCGAACAGGACGCCTCCTTCACCGAGAGGCTCCCCTATGTTACTCCCCATTCATCGGTTGTTCACTTTTTGACCCTCATTGTGGCGGACCAACTGCCCACTCCACTCCTGGCCCCTTCCCGAAGACATCCCTGCACTAGGTAGTAGCGAGAGAGCTTGACTAGGTGGAAGGAACACGTCCGAGACAGTTCGGAAGCGGGTCAAGAGACTGCGTGACTCCTTTGTGTTTTGAGACCTGTGGGTGAACTTCCCGAGTGGCTGCTAAACTCCCCTTGTTTACGTCTACCTCCTAATTAAAATTGCTACATATTCCCACCTGCTTCCCAAGTACCCAGGCTAAGTGTGACTTAGGCTGTGTGCGGCCAATGTCCGGAAGATGGGGCTGGTTACCTTCCATCCGGGGGTATAGGTCTATCGGGGTGAACTAGAGGGTGGAGGGAGGCTAGGGCCACAGAGTCTGCAGGGTGTGATTCATTGACCTGCTGGGTACCAGTGGCACCACATTAGGGTTCTGAGTGCGTATGTGTGTAAGAGCGTGCCGCACAGACTGGCTGAGTGTATGAGTTATCATGTGTGAACTGCCTGTGATTCACGACACTGGCCGGCAATGCCACTTTATACGTTGATTGTATGCCCGCATGGCTCCAGCCCGAGGTGCTGCTAAAATGTGTTCTATTTTTGTGTATGTACATATTTTTGATATTGTGCACTGCGTAAGGGTGCTCTCTCTTTATTGGGGAGGGTGGGTGTTAGATTAGGTATTGTCCACAGTGTGCATCCTATTATCATAACAATGCATGTGGTCCTAGTACTTCTAGTAATATTTCCAAATGTGCTTCCTGCCCAAAAGTATATGATGTTCATGTTATAATGATTGAATAAGTGTGTCAAATATAAACTTTATTTACATACATCCTGTGTGAAGTCTCTTTTGTGATGCTCCGTGTTTTTATCGCGAGTGACTGCTGTGCCTTTGCTTTACACATTGCCTCTGTAGTAAGCCTGACTGCTCAGTGCCAAGCTACCCAAGGGTGAGCACAGGTTATACAGCAAGTGTAATCACCTGCCCTTGATGAGAGCAATGGGTTCTGCGTGGCTGGGGGCACCCCTTCAGCCAACCAGACACTGCCGGTTCCAACAATAAGTTATTCTCCCACCATATTCTTTGGCAAAATGCCTGTTGCTCTGTTTTTCTTCCTCAGGATTAAATAATGCAGGATAAAACTCATAGCTAATATGGATGCTTGCAGAGAATTATTCTGCAGTTTTACTTGTGATTTCCCCACTGTCCCTTCCCTCAACATGTAGCCAGTTTTGGAGAAAAAAAATGAGTGTCTATATTTATGTAACCAAAAATGGGCAAACTGTCAACACCATTAACAGCCAAGCGAAACAACCAAAGAAGTAACATGTATCACCTGCCCACAGGTAACAACCCACAACCTTTCTTTCTGCTCTTTATGCATCCTTTGATTGCATCCTGTCTTACTAACCTACTCCTTTTTTTAATTTTTTTTTATTTTTTTTATTGTGCATACGTATATAGCCAGAAAAAATATACAGTAATTAGAGACTTTTAAAGCATAACACATGGCATCAAAAAAAAAAAATATCAGATATAATTTACAACAATATAAAAGGAAAAAAAGCGGCAATAAAAATTATGCACATTTTGACAATTTTTACACCCCACCCCTTCAACCCTTAACCCCACCCTCCCCTCCCCCCAGGGGTTGGACAAAATCAAGATCAGTTGGCCTAATACTTCTCAAGCCAAGACGTCAGCGGAGCCCAAATTTTTAGACCTTTGGATCGGGCCCTCAACCCCCTTTTCGAATAACTTTCTCAAAATGATAGTTTGCCAATAACCGGGACAGCCATTGATGAAAGCCAGGGGGAGTTGAATCCAACCAGGCAGAGGCTAGGCAAAGCCGTAATATAGCCATACCGATAAACACAAGGTATTCGCCAGGCTTCCCTTGTAATTGCGTATCAACCCCAAGTCCGATCAAAGACGATGATAGAAAAACATCGGCCCCAAGTACTTCCTTAAAAAATTTAGAGATTTCCAGTTTTAAATTCCTCAAGGCGCTGCATGCATTAAACATGTGATTTAAGTCAGCCTGAGATAATGAACACCGGGGCATTGAGTTCCTTTCCCTGTTGCCCATTTAGCTATCTTTTTTGGAGTATAGTAGAGTGAAAAACATGATTTGTAGTATTGAGCCTGAAGTCGAGCCGGGATTAACATTTTCTGAGCTAATTCTATCGAGTGAAAGAATAAATCTTCCTGCACTCCTATTTCTGTCTTCCGTTTCCCTGCTCTAATCTCCAAATCATCAGGCATTAAAGCATTAAAGAAGGAGTAAACTTCTCCGATAGAGAGCATAGCATTTTTCCTTAATCTATCCATCATGACATTTTTAGCAAAGCCAGAAGGGCCTCCCTTTTTGCTCAAGAAGTCCCGTAATTGCAGATATTTATAAAAATCCCTCCTATCTAAGTTGTATGTAGCCTTGAGGGCATCAAAGCTAGCTATATCTGACAAAAAATATAAATCACCCAGTTTAGATAGGCCAGCTTCACACCATCTTTTAGCGACAGGATCTCTAAAAATTTCCGGAATGTTGGGGTTATTGGAAATCGGCGTGTAGTAATTTAATCGTCCCATCCCTAGTAATTTCCGTACTTGCCTCATAACTCTTTGTCCACCAATTAGTGATTTAAAGCGTACTTTTTATAGTGGCTATCATTCAGAAATTTCCAGAGCCACCCCCATGCATCCTTGCCCATTATAAGTTCTATGGGTGATGGTATTTCATTAACTGTGCTATCTCTCGGTTTTTCGGAAATGAGAGTTAAATTAAATAGAAGGGTAGTGACCCAATAGTATAATCGGATATTAGGTAAAGCCAAACCTCCCCTTTCTCTTGGTAGAGATAGAAATTTGTATGATCTTCTGGGTTTTTCGTATGCCCAGATAAAACGCGAAAATAGATCTTCTATTTGCTTCAAACAAATAGTGGAAAATTCTAAAGGAATTGCCCTTAGCATATACAAAAATTTAGGGAAAAATATCATTTTAATTATATTACATCTACCAATAATTGATAGATGTAGATTGTGTATTCTCATTAATTCAGTTTTGGTTTTAGCAATCAACGGGTTGATATTGCAGTCAACGATTGTATCAATATTGGCCAGGACATCAATTCCAAGATAAGTTGCCTTCTCTACCTGTCTTCTAGTATCGGTCATGTTGAAATTTTTGCAAAGGATCTGAGTTTTAGTACTATTAAGAGAGTACCCCGAGATTTGCATAAATCTCGCTGCTTCCACTTCGATCTCTAATATTGCTGAATCGGGGTCAGGTGTAATAATAGCAATATCATCGGCGTACGCCAAGGTTTTAGTTTCCCATCCCTGGGATTCAATGGGTCTAATAATCCTATTGGTCTCGAGGAGCTGTAAAAATGGATTGATATATAGAGCGAACAGCAGCGGGGAACTCGGACAGCCCTGTAAACATGCCATTAATAAAGAGTTTTGCACTAGGTTGAAAATAAAGCATCTTAAGGGCCTGTACCAGCCCCTTGCCGAGTCCAACCCTCGACAGGGTCTCCCAAAGGAAAACCCAGGAAACCCTGTCAAAGGCCTTCTCAGCATCTAGCAAAATAAGACCTATTGGTTTTCCTGAGATGGTAGCAGCATCAAATAATGAGAACTCTTCTAATATAATCAGTTGTGCCACGTCCCGGTATAAAACCATGCTGTCGGGGAGAGACCACCTTGTGGATGACAGTAGCTCGGCGTAGGGCGAGAATCTTAGAGTATATCTTGTTGTCAGCGTTAATTAACGTAATGGGGCGATAAGAGCCAGGTTCCCGTGGTGATTTTTTTTTTTTGAGAAAGACTATAATTTTAGCTTGTGTCCAGGACTGAGGAGGCTTACCTCCTCTAAAAACATGCAAAAATAAGTGAAGCATCAGCTCTTTTAGCTGTGGGGCAAATTTCTTGTAGAACTCTAGGGGTATATTGTCTAATCCAGTAGCTTTACCACTCGGGAGACTACTAATACATAGCAAGATATCCACCCATTGAGGAGGTTCCTCGAGATGTTGTTGATCCTCCTGAGAAAATTGTGCCGCTGGAGCCTGATTTATATAAGAAATGGCATCGCCCGAATTATCGGGAATATCCTCATGATAAAAGTTTTGGTAAAATGAATAAAATACCTTGCGAATGCGCTCCGGGTCAGAGGTACTTCCTCCTGCGGGGTCATTAATTTCAGCTATCATATTTTGAGTCATTCTCTGTCTGGCCCGTGTCGCAAGATGGTGCCCAACCTGTTCGCTACACTCATACGCCTTCTTGCGCCAAACCGCTAGTCTGTCTGCCGCTCTTTTAGTTATTACCTCTAATATTTTTGCCTTGGCGACCATTACTTTGTTATAAGCTTCTAATGTGTCTCTGCCAGCCTGGATTGCGACAATCAGGCCTTCCTCTGCTGCTGCTAGGTCGTTCTGCATATCCTGAAGGATATGTCGCTTTTCCTTATTCAAGGCTAACGCAAAGCTAAGTGTCTCTCCCCGGACTCCAGCTTTCAATGCATCCCAGACTATCTCCACTCCAGTACTCCCTATATTCTCCATAACAAATTGAGGAATCCACTTCTTCATATGAGCACAGTACTTGTCATTCAAAAATAGGGAGCGTTCAAAACTCCACTTGGACACTGGAATATTACTTAACCCGAACCCCTTAAGTTCTAACACTAACGGATTATGGTCGGCCAGTATGCGCGGAGCCTTCTCGATTGAGCAAGCATGCGTAATAGTATGTGATGCAAAGCAAAAATCTAATCTGGTATGTTTCTTGTGTGGAAAAGAAAAAAAAGTGAAGCCAGGGTCCGTAGGGTGCCGCAAGTTCCAAATATCCGAAAGTGCTTGTTCCCGACACAGAGTTCTTAAGGCCTCAAAAACCTTGGGCTTGCGACCATTATATACCCAATAATTGTCGAGAGCGATATTCTGGTTAGAAGGTAAGTTTATATTAAAATCCCCGCAGATAATTATGGGTAGCGGCCAGGTAGCCAATTAATTATTTATGTAGTTGAAAACAGCAGGGTCATCTAAGATACTCCCATAAACAGCACAGATTGTTATTGGATCGCCATTATCCCTACAGCATTCAGTAATTACCCATCTCCCATTCTGATCAGCTATTGTTCTGGTAAACCGGTTAGTGATTAGCTGACAATATTGCAACCCCCCCCGTGTCCTTGAATTTTGAGTCGTTGCCCCTACCAGGGTATATTAAGAGTATCTAACAAGTGCGATTGAGCCCTTTCAATATCCGTCTCCTGCATACATATCACATCAGCTTTTAGCATTCGTAAGCCCATCGCAGTATTCCTCCGTTTCTTCGCATCATTAAGGCCACAGATGTTAATTGTTGCTATGCGTAAATTGTACATTGAAAAATGGGATTTTTAAACAAATGAAAGAAGGCCAAACCGCTTAAGACAGAACCCCAACGTGCCAACCCCTTCCCCCCCTTACCCCTAAGCCTGCCCCTCTCCCAACCTTCCCCCCCTCCCACCACCTCCCATTGAGGTTACCTGGCTCAAGCTGAGCCAGGGTGAAGGCATCTGAGCAGTAGTGGTTTATCTTCTTGACCTCTTCATGGACCGATATGACATTTCAATCCAACAACTGCATGTGGTCGCTCTTTCCTGTTTACTTTTAGCAATGACCCATCTCCATGTATATAACTTGGGATGGGAACCCTAGGCTGGGCGTGCCTCCTCTTGTCGCCTTCTCTGCAGCATCGCTGGCGCTGTGAGACCCCGAAGTGTTTGGCCTCGGTCGGATGCCCGGTTGATTGAACGACGGAGCTCCGTGAACCGATCTACGACCTGCCGCCGAGCAACACCTGGCCTTCCTGGGCCCTCCCACCACTCCGACCGCTGCCACGTCCTTTCCTGGTGGTTTGGCTGCCTCACTTTTCGCGGTGCTTGACGGAGCACCG
Organism: Calotriton arnoldi; assembly: GCA_963921515.1. NCBI lineage: Eukaryota > Metazoa > Chordata > Amphibia > Caudata > Salamandridae > Calotriton > Calotriton arnoldi. The sequence goes on along the minus strand of CAWUFW010020544.1, from coordinate 31,317 downwards.
TGATGTGATCTGCGCCTGGCCGTCACGCAGCCCCAGACATCGCGACCTTTATCTGCGCCCTGCTGCCGCGCTACACGCACAATTGCTGGATCATGCCGTCCGGGACCTGAACGGCGTCACGCCGCCGAACAACCCCCGTCACCGATGGTACTCGGACTACCCATCTGTCTTGATCGTCTATACCACCGAAGGCCGCCCTTTAAGATGGTGACGATCCGCCAATCTCAAAATGGCGACTTGCCGACAGCTTTCACTCTGCAAGATGGTGAACGCCGTGGCCCTACAGGGAGACCAGGTGAGTGACCTCTGTCCCCCGCCCATCTGTCCTCCCCTACAACTAACCCGATTCTACCTCGAAGCACAACAATGAGCTGGTGATGAATCAGACCCCCCCCCCCAGAGGGCCTCCCTTCATGTTTGTTTTGACCCCTGAACAGCCCCGAACACCGATGATACGCAGGCTTCCTCTCCTCTCCTGATCGCCAACCCCACCAAAGGGCTGTTCCTGAAGTTGCGACGATCCGCCAGTTATTTCACTCCCCAAGATGGCGATCGCCAGTGTCTCTCCAGTGAGGCCAGGGTTTGCAAGTTTCCGGATTAGCTTCAGGCACAGAGAATGGGCTCTGGTTTCAGGGATCCCAGCGCTGCTTCCCTGGTCTTCTTATCCAGACTGGTTACAGCTATGGAGTACGGGCGTTGGTTTCAGGGATCCCTGTGCTGTTTTCCCAGGTCAGCTCTTTGTGTGAATTCTTCAGACCTTGGAACTGTCCCTTCCTCCTCTCCACCCACCACTTGTGTCCTGGGGGTAAGCTGAAAGACGAGGCAGACGGCACTCCCCAGGAATACCGGGACCGGTACTTTTTGATGGAGGTATGACGATGCCCACTGGTCTGATTCCAAAACTGTTTTGTACCTACTGCGGAGCCCGAGCAACCTTGGCTGATGCCCGGTGGAGCTGTTCTTTGCAGCTATAGAGGAGTCTGGCTCTGGTTCACCCCCTTGGCCATCACCTACCCAGCCGGACATCTGACATTGTTTTTCTCGTCCCCCCGCTGTTTTCCTCCCCCTCCCCTCCGTTATTCGTTGATCTAATTGATGTAATTATGTAACCTGTAACTCGCTGATCCTGTAACTATGTAACCTGTAACGCACTGATCCTTATGTAAAGCGCTCTGATACCTCCGGGTCTAGCCAGCGCTATATAAAACTTTATAAATACATAAAAATAAATTAAAAAAGTGGCCCCATGCCGCCTTCCCCGGTCAGTAATTCTCCATCGTTACAACCCTGTCTAACTCGTAATTTACCTAGGTATCAAGTGATCTACCAATTATCGAAACATAATACTAGAGCTGTTAAAAAAGCTCACTTTCGACATTCTGCATTCAAGACAGTTAAAGTATGTCCTCAAGCTTGAGTCGTTAGTACCATCCTATTACTTTTCTGAAATCTCAGATAGAAATGCTTGTGCCTGAATTTCTGAAGTGAAGCTTCGCGTGGAGCCCTTATAGATGACCTTTAAACGGGGAGGGTTCTGGAGAAAAACCGTGGCACCGAGTTGTTGAAATGGCATAAAAAGTTGTCTCATCCTCCATCTACGTTCCACTGTGGCATGTGCGAAGTCAGGCCGTGTGAAAAAGGTAATGCCATTGAATTCTTTCTTGTTAGTTGGCCGTGCTAGGTCATAGAGAAGCTGTCGCAAAAGGAAATTCCCAAAGAATATTAGCATAGCTCGAGGGTATTGAGAGGCTGAGTTAGAGCGTTTGGATGGTGTTAGGGGAAAGCGATGTACTCGCTGGATTTCCTTGTTCCAATCCCAAGAGTGTAAGTCCGGAAAAGCTCCCTTAAAGAGTGTGACCATAAAGGTCTTGGGATCGTTCCCCTCTGCTCCCTCCGGAATGCCAAGAACGCGTAAATTATTGCGCCGTAATCTGTTCTCTTGCTCCTCAACTTTGAGCATAAGATCTTTCACAATCTCCTTGTGCTCGTCTCCTTGCGTTTTTAGGGTAGCAACATCCTTCTCAAGGTTTTCAGTCCGTATTTCCACTGAAGCCATTCTGTCCGCAATCTCGTCACACGTCTTGCCCACTTTTCTTACTGTGCCTTGAAGTTTCTGCGTGGCATGGCGTGCTCTCCTACTATCTTGCTTGACCTCCTCCTGGAAGCTCTTGATGGAATACAGCAGATCAGCCAATGTAGGTTCATTCTCAGGAGCAGCTGCCGCGCAATCATCGCCTCCCGGTGGATTGTAGAACTCCTTTGAACGCTTTGTTGGTTCAGTCAGGACTGACAGTTGAGATGCAGAATAATCCCACTTCAAGTCCATCATGCTACCCTGTTCTGAGGTCCTGTGATCCTTATTGCGACTGGATTTCCTCTGCAGGTTTTTCTTCTTTGTGGTAGTTCTTGCGGAAAGCTCTGAGTCAGTGCTACTGTTCCAATTGTAGCTCCCTCCTTCACTTGAGTTTGCCACACTTTCTATCGACTCATCGGTCAATGAATAGAATTTATCTATGTTGTCGGGCGTTCTCGGCGGAGGATCTTGGGTTTCCTCTTTGTCAATTACATTTTCACCACAGACCGCCAAAGTGTCAGTTCTCTCAACTATGGACTTGCTAGGTGGTTGATTAAGGCTACTCTCTTCCTGAGCCATTCCAGACCTAATAGCCGGAGTAGATTGGGAGATAGGGGTGTTAATCTCCTGTTCCAGCTCAAGAGGAGCTCCAGCCGCAATATCCTCACCTTGAGTGCCATTGGTTACTGCCGGAGTCCCCGCCATCACCTTGTGCGCTTTCCCATCATTTGGAGGGAAAATATTTGATATAAGCGGTTGACCAGTTTGAGCTTTCGGGAGAGACGATCCTATATCAGAAACTCCATGAATCTTTACTTGTGTAATTTTACCCCGTTTTAAAGTCCGTTCAGCCTTTTCCAGGGAGTCAGCTCTTTCAGATGGCTCTTTATTTTTTGCCCCCCATGTATCCGGGCGTCTCTGGCGAGGCTCTAGGATTGTCGCATTAGATTGCTCATTCCCCACAAGGCCTGGCAGCATACTTTTACTTTTCATAGCTTTCAACCCCCGCCCTGTCATCCTTACTTGTATCTCGGCTGCATGCGCGTAACAATGTATCCGTTGCCCTCTGGATACTTTCCAGCGCTTGGTTGCAGTTTCCCTCACAGTCGGCAGGTTTCTGAGGATCACCGATAGTGTCACTGAGGAGCACGTCAGAGTTGGCATCCGCCGCAGGGAAACCGTGCTCGACGATGCAGGAGCGGAGGGGGTTGAAGCCAAAGCTGAAGCCACCGATGGGAAGAGAGAGTGCTTTGACGATATACCCCGCGGGGTTTGCTCTTCTAGGCCAGCAATCCCCACCACACAGTGCAGGTACTGTAACGGCTCCATACAGCACTATTTCCTTATTGTAAATCTTTATGGCGTAGTTTTAGCGTAAATTAGGGTTAAATCCATAAATCCAAGATCAGACCGGCGGAGCAAACGGCGGCGGCAGCTACTCGGACGCCATCTTGCCTCCCACCTCTCCCAATTACATGGTCAGCCTTACTAACCTACTCCCACCATATTTCTAAAAACCTATACAAAATTGACCTTAATTTTATAGCTAGTGATTATTCCCTCTCCTTTCTTTTCATAAAATGGTCCTCTCCTTATAGTCCACACTCTTCATGCCTTAATGCCTCAGTAGCCTACTCTGCCACGTCTGTTCGCCTTACTCTCTACTATATTTCAGCAACCTAACCATACTTCTCCTCACAAATCACAAACTTGCCTTCCGGGTAACCATCCCTTGCTATCTAACATTATCCAATCTACTCGTCCCATTTTCAACTTGCATGAGCTCTCACTAGTAACCTCACTTTACTCACATTAACTTAATCTACCGCAAGAACCAGGAGTAAATGCCTCTAACAATTTCCCAAGAGCACAAGTCTAATTCACTAACCAAAAATATCTAATAACTGCTGGATGAATCACTAACTTTGATTTACAGAGTAGCGTGTTACCCGCTGTAAAGCACTTTGATGCTTTGTCGGGGGGTAATGAGCGCTATATAAATCCATTTACAACGCAAAGATCAATGGCATTTTCAATCAATAAGAATATATATATATATATATATATATATATATATATATTTTTTTTTTTTAAATGTTTTCACTGAAGAAAACAAAGGTTACAGGGGCGTTATAGTTAGGCTCAGATTTCACTTGTACAAAACCATAGAAGTTCAGCAGTTAGTTACCTGAGCTAACTATAACTCCTGCCTCCACAATGCACTGCGTATGACCTCACATATTACATCACTCATGACATGGTCAGTGACATCTCAATGACATTACTGATGACATCAACCAGTGAGTGTAAGTGTTTTCTAAAAGTTTGTGTGTATATATACTAAGCTACTACAAAGGTTTAATTAGTATACTAGGTGTACTACTAATGAGTGATACTACTTCTAACCTATATTATGTGGGTGGCTGTGTGCGGGTTGCTGTTTTGAGAGGCTGTATGGGTGAGTGGGTGTGTCAGAGGCTGTAAAGGTGAATAAGTGGTTGTGAAGTAGCTGTATGGGTGAGTGTGTAGTTGTGTGAGTGGCTGTATGGGTGAGTGACTACTGAGTGATTAGTTGTAATAGTAGCTGTGTGGGTGAGTGATTGGTTGTGTGAGTGGCTGGATGAGTGAGTGGGCATGTGAGTGGCTCTATGGATAAGTGAGTGGTTGTGTGAGTGGGTGTATGAGCAGTTGTATGTGGTGTGATTGGGTGTGTGAGTGGTTAAGTGGATGATGTCATCAGTGACGTCATTTGATATGTCAGGAGTGATGTCACTGACCATTTCATGAGTGATGTAATATGTGAGGTCATAAGCAGTGCATTGCGGGGGCATAAGTTATAGTTAACTCGGGTAACTATAACTGCTGAATTTCTATGGTTTCGTACGAGTGAAATCTGAGCCGAAGTATAACGTCCCTGTAACCTTTGTTTTTTTCAGTGAATTTCTATGGTTTTTTAATGTTATATCCTAACTTTAACCTATACCCTATGAGTGTGTGTGTGATTGCGTGTCTCAGTGGGTGTGTGAGTGTCTGAGTGGGTCCGTGAGTGAGTGGGTGTGTGAGTTTTTTTTTTTGCTGCGAATTTGCAGCAAAACCTTAAAAAAAAAAAAGAACATGTATATGCTTTTATTTGCCCTGCCGAGGTCCCTCTAGGATCCCAGGAGCAAGGCTAGGGGGTTAGGGTTTTCGTACCCTGCCCCCTTTTCTTTTTTTTTTCTTTCTTTCTGAGACTTGGCCGAAGGCTAGTCCCATGATGGCTGCCAACACTTCCTGGATGAAGTGCTGGCAGCCAATCAGAGCTCTGCAGTTCTCTGCACGAGGTCATTACTATTCGCAAATTAGCTGTGATCGCAGATATCCTAATTTGGATTTCCTTAAATTTCTCAACAACTACTGAATGGATTTACACCAAATAAGTGAAAGCGTGATCCGCGTAACAAAATCTATATTTCTGCCAAATTTGGTGTAATTCTGTCCAGTGGTTCGGGCTGTAGTCGTGTTCAAAGCTCCTATGGGAATTAACATGGGAAACACACTTTTTTTGACCCCCTTTTTCTCGGCCCCCCACTTGATGGATTGCCCCGAAACTTACCATGCACAACAATAATCACCGGCACACTTTTTTTTAGATAACTTTTGTGAAGATTTGTCAAACGGTGCCAAATATATAGGCGAGTCAAAGAAAGTTTTTCCTATGTAAACATGGTCCTAACTATAACTACCTACTGGCGACCGTCAGAAGGATGTAAAAAAAAAAATATATATATATATATAGCACTTCATATCACACTCCTTGTCATGTTCTAAAACTCAATTTGTTCTGGATAATCTCATTGAATGATCTATTGAAAAAGAATGAATATGTCTTAAGGCAATGCCATTACACACTTTAGGCTGACCATATGTATGCTAAGTTCCCTCGATCCTGGGAGACACTGTATTTCTGTAAATATTTTTAAAATACATGCAGCTTTATATACTGTGGTGTATGCTATCAGGTTACCCTATTTCTTAGCTTATTTAACAGTATTATGCATGACACTCGCCTGTGTTTATATATTTTTTTATCTTGCAACTAGTGTGAGGTATGTTGTTACCACTGTCAATTGCTTTGTTTTAATCTGTATTATATGTAGGGATCTTTCCCATAACCTGTAACTGGCAACGTGATCACATGCAAAGCGCTGTCACCTCGAGAATCTGGCCCACGCTATATAAGACTGCTACTAATTAAGGTACCAGAATTGCGGTACTATAGTGGATGAGGCAGCAGATAGAACACACACAGTTTAGGATGGAAGGAAAATTGTGAAAAGGTGGTTTTTGGGGGTCCCAGCATCTATGATGCATGAGAGCCAGTGGCAAGTTAGGTAAATGCCCCATCACCTAATTTGGTAGGTAAAGAAGAACTATAAATTGGGTGTAGTCCGGGGCGGTTCCTCCTCCGGAGCGGAGGAGTGTCGCCCTGCCTGCTGCGCTAGCAGCAGGCAAGCACTAATAAATAAAATGGCATTTCAATGCAGGTTTATTTATGTGCCACCGTACCCGCTTGCGCTGTCTACAGCGCGTGGGTGGAGGCGGGGCTGAAATCTGCAAATGCAGGATGTCAGCACTGGTCTACATTGCGCATGTTGGATTGGCCAGCCGTCTTGCGATGGCCAGCACGACATGCGCACTGTAGATCCAGCAATCCAAAGGCTGTTAAATGGGCTCGGGATTGCTGGCACAGGCCACTAGCCTCAAAAATGCATGCTGGGTAAGCCTGCTCCCACCAATTCTGGAGCTGGTTTCACAGCATGAAAGCAGCTCCAGGATTGGTTGGAGTTCCACTCCACAACCAGGAAGGAAGTCCTTCCTTTTCCTGCTCGTGGAAAGGAGAAGTGCCACATCGGTCGTGCTCCCGCTCCGTGTTTATGGTGACTAGCGCCTTCGTGCCTCACCATTTTTATAGAAGCCAGCCGCCGCTGAGTGCAGTGGCCCCTCACACCCATAGCAACGGTGCCACTGCACCTGCTGCACTGTTGATGGCAATGCCCGTGGCGAGCTCCCTGTAGCGCTTCTCTCCCCCACATCAGTCCTCTGACGCATTCCAGCTGCGTTGGAACCCTGCCTGCGTCATCGTGGCGTCTGCAAATAACAGCCCCAGTAACTTCGGATGAGCAGCTCTTTCTCCACCTCTTTGACGCTGACACCTCTATAGACAGCTCATTTCTGAGTCTGCCATCTTCCTTTAGCTCAGATCATATACTTGTTAGCTGACTGCCTTAAGTGGAAGCCCGCAGATCTCTCTCTGAAGACGACGCTTTGTTTGCTGACAGGTACAGCAGGGCATGAATGGAGATTAATTGCATGCCACGCAGTTCCGTTTTCAAGCTTGCCTTTCTGCCTATCTGCATAACGTGACCTTTCCACCGGAGAAGGATGCTTACTAACACTTGGGGTCCTTCTGTGTTTTGAGAGATACATTTTGACAATTGGTATTTTCATTTTGTGACAGCCATTTGTGTAGCGTTTCAAACCAACCTAGGCGCTATGGCAAGCAACGGGAATAAACAGTGAAAGCAGAGCTCCAAATATCACATTTCCTAAGTTAATGCGTAAGTAACTCATCCAGTCTAATTTTTTGACTTTGCATTCTGGGACTTGTAGTCCTGATTAGCACTTTATAAAATCAGAATTGCAAGCTCCAGAGTGCAAAGCAGAAACTTGGACTGAATGGACTACTCGCGCATGGACCTTGGAAACATGAGCGCTCTGTGTACGACTGAGGCGAAAGGTTTCAACGTGCAATCACCAGAGATCAACCAACCACCCGCACCTCGGATGATTCCAAAGAAAAACTTCTGATAATGAAGTGACGTAAACGCAGTTTTAGGTGTTACCTTGACTTTGTTGGTGGGAATCCGACATGTCTTGCTGATGCTCAGCAGTCACAGAAGCACTGAAAAGAAACACATTGACGATCTGCACGGGAGGCCCAACTTGCCTGCCAATTTCCCTGACTACATAGGGCCCGATTTACATTTACGTTTGCACTTTAGTCCTATGTGTGAAAATGCTTTTTTGTAATTTAATTGCAAGCATATGCCGCTGAAATAAAAGAAAGAAAAAGAAAACGTGTCACCACTTATATGTGGCGACCATATGCTGTCAATAAAAATGTTACACTTTAAAGAAAAAAAAACGTTGACTGAGGTGGCTAGTTTACTACTGATGTTTTTTTAAAAAAAAAGTTGTGCACTACATGTTACTATTTTTTTTGTTAAGGCAACAATGTTTTTTTTTCATTTTTATTACAGCAACTTTATAAAGGGCGCACTAAATAAACCACAAAACAGCGAGGCATCCGAATTGCAGGCAAAATAAATAAAAATAAAGTATTTTTTAAAGATAATGTACAAAAATAAAATTTCAGGAACACATTTTGAAAGAGGTTTGTCACTGATGAGAAAGAAACTATTTTAGATAGATGTGAACAATGTGAGCAAGTTTTGTTTAGCCACTTAAATTGAAAAGAGCCAGTGGGTAAACTGGGCTGATTAATAGCCCCGTGCTGTTGTGGGCGTAAACAAATTCAACAAACCACTGTATGAAACCTGTCGAGGTTGGGGGGAGGGGGTGACCATAGTTTAGCTAGACAGTTAAAACTGTCTCAAAGGCAGACTTAAAGTTAGCCAGTACATTTGCACTTGCTCAGACCATTTTTAAGTAACAAATATACGCAGGTATATTTGCTTTTGCATACATGGAATTCAGAGGTTTCCTGCAAGCATGCAAAAGCCGTGACTGGCGTGGAGTAACCTAGCAAACCATTGTGAATTGTAAAATGATTAAATCTACACCCAAGCAAGGTGTAAATTTACTAATTGTCTGAGAATCTGGTTTATAGTCTTCGACTTTAACCTTTAATTCCATTGTATTTCAACCGGCCAGACTTTTCGAAGTTTATCTATTGTTTGTATTTTTTTTTAAATTTCACAATCGGCTTGGTAATCAGACAAGTGTGCCCATCTCATTCATTTATATGCAGGAAACCTTCCTCTCTGCACTTCTGAGCTAACTAGCTTTTGTACTGTTGTGACTCATAGCATTTGAAATCATAAACCACACCACTTTGACATGGTTTCGTTTTTTAGAAGCATTACTGTTAAAGAGATTTTTTTTAACAAGAGATCTAGCAGATTCAAGGTAAGGCTTGTGTGGCTTCTAAAAGCAAGAATCATTAGTTGTGTGTGATTCTCCCTCCTTTTATTTAGTTTTTTTATTTGACTTCGTTATGGTACAATATTGGTAAGATAGCGGAGTGGGCTGAGGGCTCTGTGTACGACCTGCAGGCACAGGGTCGAAATGTACACACAGTTTTGTCCTTTCACTCTTCAAAGTTTGATAACATAGCTCCATTTGGGGTTGCCACTTTGTAAGTATTTTGCCAGGCTGACTGATATGTTTACATCGAGGCTAGTTAAAAAAACAGACAAGGGGAAAATCAGCAAAAATCGATATTTTATGCCAAGGCACAAATGCCAATAAATGAGGATATTGAGGAAAAGATTCCATGTCTGGTAGATAGCGCTTTTTGTATGTTTGGCCGAGTGTAAGAAATTGGGATATCGAGGGGTGGGTTAATTACCCATCTTGGGTAATAACGACAATCCTTGTCGGGATGAACACTCAAAGTCACTAAAATACCCTGAGCTCAACCCCTTGATAGCTATGGCACAGAACAGAGAGGCTTAACTTAGAGGCAATGTGTAAAGTATTTATGAGATACTAACACAGTATTAAAGATGAAATGCAAAACAAAATCCCAAAATGAATTGGAAATATAGAGTAAAATTTATTAAACAAATTGGCATCAAAATGACTAAAATCAAATAACGGGAACAGGATATATAAATTTTTTAGAGTTTTAAGTAGAAATAGCTCCAAGAAGCACAAAGTGCCAATAATAGTCAATGGTCGCAGTACAGAGGGACCTAGGCACTATTCTACGTTGACTGTAATGGAGCACGGATCGGATATACTAATCATATTTTTTCTGGTCAAAGATTTTATCTTAGAATTTTTAGTCTTTTAAGCTCCACAGAAGTACACTTCTAAAGCCCCCCCCCCCCCGGGTTTCTGGGAGGTACTTAGAGATGCATACAGTGGCAGGCAGAGGCCTACGAGAGGTTCCAGTCAGCTAGGCAGTTGCAGGAAAAGGCCTTGTGCAGCTTAATGTGTCCCTGTAACTTTAACAGGAGGTTAGCCGTTTGATTCTTGGGAGTCCACTTCTTTGTCCTGGGTTTAAGAGTGAGAGCATGTCCACTCCACGAGAAGTGGGGATGAGGAGCTAAGCTGCTCCTAGGCTATTGTTTCCTGCTCAGAATGGGGGTAGCAGAGAAGGCATACAATTGATAAAGGTGGAAAAGGAGATAATGATAAGAGCCTGATGGATCCTTTTTGAGGTAATATGTTTGACCCATTGTTGATTCAGCACCCCCTCTCTCCTTTCTGGCTACTGACCCAACTGGCTCAGTATGTGAAACATTGGATCAGGATGGAAATGACCAAGGAGATAAGGACGCGAACGAGGTGTGATTGTCTCAGACCAACGTTATCGAATAAGGTGGCCTTAACCCCTGCGTTGGACCCAAAGATGGTGGTGTTTTTAAATATATTACGCTGTGATCCCAGAAAGGGTCTGGATAAAATCCATAAAGGGTGTCGGGACATGCTGGGTCCGTTGAAAACGAATTTTATTATGCCAAAAGAGGCATATTTAGGCAATTCTCGCTCAGATGTTGGGGAATCGTGCCAATGGGTGCAGATGGTGGTGTGCATTTTGAGTAACACCATCGGTGCCCTATGTATGGAAAGACGTAACAAACATTTGAAGAAAACCATAAGCTGGTGGAGCTGGTTAGCAAGAAAGGGGGTGCCTCTTGCGAGGGCATGTTTGGCAAAGACTTTGTGAGGGATATGTGCCTTAAGCTGGGCACTTTGGGTCATTAAAGTAATGAGACCCATTGTAGCTTGGTTTGTAACAAGAGGCGCTCGTCTGATAGGGTATTTGAAGGGTATTTTGATAATGTTATTGATAAAGGTACAGTCAGAGGAGCACATAGATTTGGTAGTTTGGATCATAGACGATTTGGGGTTTATGGTCAACAGGGACAAGTCAAGCTTGATTCAGGGTTAGGAAATCAGGCTTTTATGTTTTCAGATATGGACCTTGGATTAAGCAATGAGGGGTAGTGGGTCCCGATCCTCAGCTAACCTTTGAAAATAGAGCCCAAAATTTAAAGTTAATTTGTTCTTGGCAATGGGAGACCCCTTCCCCATTATGAGTAATCAGCTTAGCGGTGTGCCAGAACAAATAAAAATCGTCACTCTTATTGCTGGAAAAATTCCAATTTATTGCTTCCGTGAGAAGATTTATATGGTGTTTGACTCTTGTCAACAGTCCGAGTCATGTACTTCAGTAAAATAACACAAAATTATCGAGTAAGTGATATTCAAAATAGACAGCCAACACGTGTTTCGCCCCCTAAAACGGCAGTCTGGCCATGGGGCTTCCTCAGGGCGTAGTATTTCTAGTAAGCGAATCCCGCTCTGAATAGCAGAAGAATTATAATTGAGCAAGGCGACGTCCGGTCACTGACGTCTAGTGTCAATCGATTGACAATAAGATATGTTAACAAGCTGGAGGGCCCTCATTCGAGAAGGTCTAGCGGAGTTGGCAAGAGTTCTGGCATTTTGTCTAGACAGCAATATTAGATTCCAGCACAGCTTTTTCCAATTTATTGTTTATTAATTATTTGGTAATTAGTTTTTATTAATACATTAATTGATAAATATATTAAGTGTGTTGATTTAGTTTAGGAGCGGTTTGTGTGTTTATAGGGGAATAGGGTGGGAAGTAATTTATTATAAATAAGTAATTATTAATATTTATTGGTTTTGATAATTTCTTAATTAATTATTAATTGGTAATTTTATTAATTATTATTTTTTGGTATTGATAATTAATTTATTCATTAATTGGTAATTAATTTTTATTAATTGATAATTATATTCATTGTGTTAAATTTTATGCGGAGTGGGTTGTGTATTTATTGGGGAATAGTGTGGGAAGTAATTTAATGTTATTAAAGTAATTATTAATTTTAATTTATTGGTATTTATAATTAATTTATTAATAAATCATTAATCACTCTCTGGAGTTGGAATAGTAATTTTTACCTCTACTCTATGCAACACTTTCCCTACTGTTGCACTCACTGGAAAGGGAATAGTAATTTTGACCCTTTCGCTATCCAACACTTTCCTTACTGTTGCACTCTCTGGAGTGGGAATAGTAATTTTAACCCCTAACCTATCCAACACTTTCCCTACTGTTGCACTCTCTGGAGTGGGAGTAGTAATCTTTACCCCTACGCTATCCAACACTTTCCCTACTGTTGCACTCTTTTGAGTGGGAATAGTAATTTTTTCCCTCCGCTATCCAATATTTTTCTGTATTGTTTTAGTTAATGTTGCGTATAATTTATTTTTAAAACATTAAAAATATTGTAGTTTTTTAATTTGTTATATATATTTTTTTAAATGTTATTTATATTTTTGTGTATATATGTATTTATAATTTTAAAAATGTTTTAAACAATGTATAAGTTATTAAAATAATTATTTATGAATATTAAGTATATTTATTATATTTTATATGTATGTGTAATTTATTTTAACATTATATGTATTAGTTATTATTTTTAAACATTTTAAAATATTTTTAACTGTTTCTTTTAATTATATGTATTATTTACTTTATTTTACATTATTTTTTTAACATTTTAAAAAAACGATATTTTTACAATATTTTTGACATCGATATTTTTGTACTTCGATATTTTGTCAGTGATTCGGGAAACAGATGCAAGGGGTAATATTAGCCTCTGTGTCTTTAATAAAATCATGATTTTCTTCCCTTTAGGGCTGTGAAAAATATGTATTTTATGACAAGGCACAGTGTCTAATATTATGCCTATTCTAAGTATTGCCATAACATTTTCCACATCACTCTCAAATTATTTAAAATAAAATCTCTTTAAAGTAGAATCCTCTGCCCAATCAGCCGTTTTCAGAATATCTTTCAGGCTGCCCCCAACAACTACTGCCTTGCTAGCCATGGCACCACCTGCAGAATGTGCTTCAAACTGCTTCACATCACACCAGACTCTCATCACCTCCTTAACCCATCTTGCTAAAGTTGGGTAGAAATAGCACAATAAGGTTGTTTAAAGGGTATCAGTAGCTGTAATTTCCAATGCTTTATTTGTAATGTAATAAGTGCTGGTGCCCAAACTGCTGCTTAGACACCCGTGGCCGGCGCTGTAAATTGTCAGCCTGCCCAATACCTAGGGTGTTTAGTCCTGAATCCACCCCAAGCCTCTTTAATTCTCTGCCAGACACTCCCTGCCCTGTTTTCTCACTTTACAGGTTTCTGCTTTCTAACTTGGTGACGGATTTTCTGTCTGTCTCTTTCTCCATCTTTCCGTTTTGTGTGTTTTTCCCTCTCTTGCTCACAGGAAATGTCTGATGAGGAGAAATAAGTGCCGGTCCCCACAAATAAGTGACGGTGGCCCCCACTGGCAACCTCCAGCTCAAATTAAGCATTGGTAATTCCCCTGACTGTTTCAGACCCTCAGTCCTGGCATTGAATGTCTTTAAACACCTTACTACACATAAGCTCTCAAATATCCAAATCTGGTTGAAATAATAGTCCTCAACATAGTTTTAGTCCTTTTTCTCACATAAAAACACACACACACCCTCATGCTGATCACATTTAGAAGATACCCAGGCCCAAACATCTGAAACACGTCTGTAGGAAACCAAACAAAGATTGCAAACTCAAAACCTCATTACTGACCTACTCTTGAAACTTCTTAACGCTAAATCTATGTCCCAAAGGGACTGACAACTATCTGAAGTAGGGTTCTCTTGTCGAACACTTCTAACTGGCCTCTTAGTCAAAGCATTCTGACCAGTAAGTAATCTATTCTAAAAGACGTGCCTTGCCAAAATAGCTCATCTGTACAAGATCACTCTACTATAAGAAACAACTTCTATAAAAAAAATTCCTTCAGAAATGTTCTGACCTGAACTAAAGATGCTGAAACAAGATCCAAGTCTTTGTCAGAATACCAGCATACCCAGTGTTTCCATGCCAGACTGTAACCTTTTGTTGTACCACACTCCTATGATCCATTGATGTGTTTTGTAGCCTCTGTAGATAATGCTGGCATCTGCCAGACTCCCCCAAAATCTTCCACGCTATGAGTTGCAGCTGTCCCTTTGAGACCAGCTTGTGCAACTGCCCTGCCTCGTTCATCAGGCGATCTGAACACAAGGCAGCAGCACTGAATCTTCCACTAATATCACATCTCATCCGGGAACAACTTTTGGGACTGCCAAAAAGGTGCTACCAGAACTGCATCACCTCTTCTTTCAGAACTTTTAACAACACTTTTGGAATCATTGCAAAAGGCAGAAAAATTAGCCTTTGTGTCTAATAATATCATGATTTTCTTCCCATCAGGGCTGTGGAAAATCTGCATTGGTTGCTGTTTAAAATATAAGCTCAAGACAGCAAATAAAGGAGGAAATCTCTTTAAAAGTATTTTTAAGGTTTTATTTCAAAATGTATATTAAAGCAAATTGAAGGACAGTTTCTATGTTAAAAACAGAATATTGAGGACTGTACAAAAAATGTCATGTTCTAATAAAAGCTTCAAGTCACCGTCTCCAGAATATCAAAACATAAACGTCAGGATTGACAACTTATAGAAGGAAATACCAATGTCATTGATCTGTATATCTATGTGCAGAGATCGACCAAGGCGGAAAAAGCCCTCATACAGAATGATTAAGCTTCCCTCCTCAACAGCTACAAAATATATATTTGAGATTAATCTGGCTTAAAACATTATGGACAATGTACTTAGTGCTGTCTCTAGAAGTGAGTTTTATAGGGCAAAGATTGGGCCGCAGATAAAACAGGCGGTCCACCTACAAAACAAAGATCTATTGTAAAGTATGTGTATTTGTTTGCCTAAAATGTTAAATCTGCCACGTACAGAGTCGGATGTAAGCATTTTAAGCAAAGAACTCTTTTTTACTGTAAGAAGTTGGTGAACTGATTGTGTGTGGAAACGTGGATTGTCTGTTTACTTTTTCTCTGTCACATCCTTTCAGATTCAGTAGCTGTATTGGCCGGCGGGGGGGGGGGGGTGGACAGGACAAATAGAACTGGGGCACGGCTCCCTCTTGAGACGCCAGGGAATGTACTGGGCGCCATTATACGTCATAGACAGAATCTGCTGGAATTCAGTACGATCTTGAAGGGTAGAGGTCCTTTAGGTAACGACGTACACCTCTGTGTAACATGTTCAGAGGTCATGTCTTGATACAGTGGTATCTCTGATCGAATTTATTAAATGGTGCATATTCTTCTGAAACCCGAGAGTGGAAGTTCTTTTAGTTCAAAAGTAATTTTATTGAAGAAATAATCAAACATCAATGCTTAGTACAATAAAACAAGAAAGAGTACATAAGTAATAGCATTAATTTTAGGTATCCTATCTAGGAGAAAGAACTAATATGCGTTAGAAAGTAAAGAGCTGGTTCGTACAAGCAAAAACTTAATATAGTATAAATAAGCAATTATTGGAATGATAAAGAAGTAACATGGTAAATATCATTAGCATCAATGCAGGGAAGTCAAGGAGGCTGAACAACTTCTTGTTGTAAAGGTACAGGAGCAAAGGAGCGTTTTGCACTATTATCTAAAAACGTGTAATAGGAGACCACAAATGTAGACGTTTCACAGCAAGAGATAGAGGATATACATATGTGGTATCTAATCTATGGTTGTGACAGACAGCGTACCACCATGCTAGAAAAGATAATTGAGACATATCTTTCCAATTCTTTGTGATCTGCTGAAATGCAACTGCTAGCAGTAAATCTACAATTCGTGCCTGAGATTGACCTAAGTCCCAATCAGTAGATCAACTTCCCCAAAAATATTAGTAAATGAAAAAGGGATTTCAACGTGAAAAATTGTGTTGATCTGAGTCCAAATTTGTTTCCAAAGCTGAAGTACAAATGGGCATGTGAAGAGTAAATGTTTTAGGTCCGCATGTTTGAAGGAACACGACCAACATGCATCAGGAATTCCAGAATGCATTTTATGCAAGGTCATAGGCGCCAGTAAGAGCCTGTTGTAAATAAAGAAAAGAGTTAGGGGCCGATTCCGATTCGGGCCGGAAAACATACCGACCGACTTGGTACGGGAATTTAGTCCGACCGACTCGGACCGGCGCCGTACGACCCGGGTAGTACGATGAAATGCATGTGAAATCCGACAGACTCGGACGGAATACAAAACGACCGACCGAGCCGGACGGAAACAAGCCATCCGGCCTGGAAATCACGCGAAACGAACCGACCGACACGCACCCGTATTGAACCCGAACGAAACGTACCCGTGAACTCCGACCCGTGTAGTACGATGCTGTGCGTGCAAAACACGACCGACTCGCCCGGAGCACAAGCCGTACGACCGACACGCATACAAAACCCAGCCGAAGCAACCCAATTCTCCGCGACCGACTTGTACGCCGCATATGAAACCTAGCTGACACACAGCGGGAACGAGTCGGACAAGATCACACCAGACAACTGCAGCGTCCTACTCGGACACAAGAACGACTCCTACATGCACCAAAAACACCAAGGAAAAATAAAAAAATAAAGGGCCAAACAAGCAACCACAAAGCCAATAATAAATACAGGGAGGAAAAAAAAAATGGAACAAGGACACACCTCCAACTCCACCTACATAAAGGCCACAAATCCCTACCATGATCCTTTGCAAATTCCACTGACCTGCCAGCACAGAACACCATCACACAGCAACCACAGACACACTCGCAGCTCATACATCACACAAGCCACACACCATTACCACACCTACATATAGCACCCTCACACACACCCAGCTAAACCTACACTCACACCCCCCCACTTGCGCACACACACACACACATCAATCACCACCACCACCCATCACCATGCCCCCAAAGAAGAACCATAAGTTCCAAGATAGTGAATTGGAAGTCCTGGTAGACGAGATCCTGAGGGTAGAGCCACAGTTGTTTGGTACATTGGTACAACAGACCCCCATGTCGCAGAAAACCAAGATGTGGGCGAGGATTGTCGACAGGGTGAACGCACAATCACCATGTTTGCGCACAAAGGAAGACATCCAGAACAGGTGGTATGATGTGCGCAGGAGGGTCCGGGACCTACTCAAAAAGGACTACCTCCTCAGCCAGCACACCGGCAGTGGCCCTCCTGCAAAACCAGTATACCTCAGGCCCTGGGAGGAGAAGGTGCGGGCCATCCTACCACCAGTGAGCGTATATGGACTAACAGACATCCCAGAGCCTGGTGAGTACACAACTAATATACACAATATGGTGTGACAACACACACACATCACAGTCAAGGGGATAGGCAAACCATGCACCCTTAGCAAATAGACAGCAACCAAAAGATATTCATCCCAAGATGTGAATGCTAGTCAGACAAACACAATACCTCCCATCTCATAGTGATATGTAACTGTGTCATGACATGTACAAACCTAACAACAAATACAGCAAGGCAGTGGCACAAATAGAACCAACAAACACTCCCAGATATTTAACCACCACTAGAACACCACCTCACAGGGAAGCTCACTGAAAGGAAGGAATTCTGTGTATGTTGGTCAAGTCAGTGTAGCCAATAGCATGATGGGAGTGGTAGTCACAGATATTGGTCACACCCACAATTTGCCCATCAACACCACTCTGAACCATGCTCACATCACAGGGAGTGGAAAACAACTGACAAGATGGCTGACACTGGCTACTGCTGGGGGGAGCACAAGGCCCTGATGGGAACTGGGCACCAACAAACAGGACCACACTGCCAGCTATCTTGCCATTGCTGTCACACTCTCACACACTGAAGTCCACTCAAAATGAAGGAAGTATGGGCATGCTGGGAAGGGGGGGTGTAGGCAATAGCATGATGGGAGTGGTAGTCACAGATATTGGTCAGCCTCACAAATGGCCCATCAACACCACTCTGAACCATGCTCACATCACAGGGAGTGGAAAAGGACTCACAAGATGGCTGACACTGGGTACTGCTGGGGGGAGCACAAGGCCCTGCTGGGAACTGTGCAACAACCAACAGCAGGACACCACTGACTGACATCCTGAAAAACAACTTGCACTCCCTGCAATGGAAGCACGTTCCATGGTGGGATATCTGGCTGGGTGGGAAGGAGGACTCACAGCACTGACCATAGTTACAAGCACCTCCACTCACACCCCCCCTCAACACTAACTCCACATAACCCACCTGGGAGAATGCAATGCCTCACATCCTAACTGAAGATCCCACAAAGAGCCACCACCCTGGTTATGCTGTGTGAAGCACAGGGACACTCCTGGGACTTGTAGCCAAACAACTGCCAGGACAACACTCCCAGCCATCCTGTCAGCACAGGCACCCCACCCCACAGGGAAGCAGAGTCAAAAGGAAGGAAGGATGGGCATGCTGGGAAGGGGGTGGAGGCAACAGCATGATGGGAGTGGTAGTCACAGATGTTGGTCAGCCTCACAATTGGCCCATCAACACCACCCTGAACCATGCTCACATCACAGGGAGTGGAAAAGGACTCACAAGATGGCTGACACTGGGTACTGCTGGGGGAGCACAAGGCCCTGCTGGGAACTGTGCAACAACCAACAGCAGGACACCACTGACTGACATCCTGAAAGACAACTTGCACTCCCTGCAATGGAAGCACGCTTCATGGTGGGATAACTGGGCTGGGGGAGAAGGAGGCCCGGATGGCAAGCAAATACCACCAATGCTGGTCATGCACACACCTCAACATTCACATTGACATGCCACAGGTTGGCAGGACAATGTGCTACACCAATATCACTCTCTGATTGTCACAATTTAGGAGAATGCAATGTCCAGGCCCACATCCAGAGGTACAGTCACAACTGTCAGGTGTTTGAACAATTGATGCCAGTAGAAACATAACATACAATCTATGTCTCTGCCCAAAACAGGTGATGATGGGGACACATGTAGGATACTACCCCCCCGCCAATTCTGGCGGCGGGGGTAGCATTCCACCCTTCTAGAGGGAAAGGCATGTTAACTCTGACGAGTCCGGTAACTTCTTTCCAGAGCCCTGGCATCACAAAATGGATGCTGCTGCCACAGACACGAGTCTGGCCTCCTGCTGCTGGACGAAACTCCGGCAGGGGAGGCCTGGACAATAGGTTTCCTGTCCCAGGGAGGTGTGACCACCTCCCCAGACAGGACAATGTGTATTGGGGCTGGGCGGGAGCACTTTCGGTGCTTTGAAGTCCTGCACTGGGGGCACATTTGGTGTCCCTGTGCATACCCCAGTTCAAACCGGATCAGGGGCTTGCAGCCCCTGCTTTGGCGCGAACTGGACAAAGGGAAAGGGGTGTAGCCACCCCTCTGCCCTGACCCACCCATAGGTGGGGCCACAGAGTAGTCCATCCCCTATTTTTGGAATAAAGGTAGGAACCCAGTCCTTAGGACTTTAGATTATACCTGGACGAAACTCTGAAACAGAATCCTGGACCTTCGACGCTCTACTCACGATTAGAGGACTGAAGAATCTCCCTTGGGGTCAAGGAGTGACTCCCCTGCTTGGCAGGCACCAAAGAAGCATCTGTCCGGTTCGCATCACTGAAGCTCCCGTCGGACGCCGAAGTCATCGCATCACCAGAGGTGGATTCTCAGACTTCCCGAGGCTACCCTGAGTCCCCAGCAAAGCTGAGGCCCGTGGCTATCGTGGGTAACGTGAGACCGTGACCCCTGGACACCGAGCACACTTGCAAGTGCACCATCTTCTGGGTCTCCCAAGAAGTCGTGCTTTGGGCTCCGAGTAGCCCTAGCCTCCAGCACCACCTGCACCGAAGATCACTGGCCCCCACTCCACGAGTGTCCTGTAAGCCAGCTCCACTTAGTTCTGCTTGGCGGGGTAGCATTCCACCCTTCTAGAGGAAAGGCATGTTAACTCTGACGTAGTCCGGTAACTTCTTTCCAGAGCCCTGGCATCACAAATGGATGCTGCTGCCACAGACACGAGTCTGGCCTCCCAGCTGCTGGACGAAACTCCAGGCAGGGGAGGCCTGGACAATAGGTTTCCTGTCCCAGGAGGTGTGACCACCTCCCCAGATGGTGACAATGTGTATTGGGGCTGGGCGGGGAGCACTGGGTGCTTTGAAGTCCTGCACTGGGGGCACATTTGGTGTCCCTGTGCATACCCTAGTTCAAGCCGGATCAGGGGCTTGCAGCCCCTGCTTGGCGCGAACTGGACAAAGGAAAGGGTGTGCAGCCACCCCTCTGCCCTGACCCACCCATAGGTGGGGCCACAGAGTAGTCCATCCCCTATTTTGGAATAAAGGTAGGAACCCAGTCCTTGGGACTTTAGATTATACCTGGACGAAACTCTGAAACAGAATCCTGGACCTTCGACGCTCTACTCACGATTAGAGGACTGAAGAATCTCCCTTGGGGTCAAGGAGTGACTCCCCTGCTTGGCAGGCACCAAAGAAAGCATCTGTCCGGTTCGCATCACTGAAGCTCCCGTCGTGACGCCGAAGTCATCGCATCACCAGAGGTGGATTCTCCAGACTTCCCCGAGGCTGCCCTGAGTCCCCAGCAAAGCTGAGGCCCGTGGCTATCGTGGGTGACTTGGAGACCGTGACCCCTGGACACCGAGCACACTTGCAAGTGCACCATCTTCTGGGTCTCCCAAGAAGTCGTGCTTGGGCTCGAGTAGCCCTAGCCTCCAGCACCACCTGCACTGAAGATCACTGGCCGCCACTCCACGAGTGTCCTCGTAAGCCGAGCTCCACGTGCAGGCGTGCCACGAGGCTCCTTCGCGGTCGCTAGCCCGTGTTGGCTAGTAGCCCTTACCGAAGCCAATCTTTTCTCTTTAGCTTGGCAGTCTGGTTGCTCCAGGCCTGCCCCTCACTTACCCTTGCTGGGTGAGTTCCGCCAGACCTTGCTGGTCTGCATCATCGACGATCTAGCATCTTACTCGGGACTTGCCGCTGCCAAGCGCCTGTTGGGTCCAATCTGGTCGCCGACACCTCTGCACTCGACAGACATCGAGCAACAGCCCGAATCCTGCTCCTGGTCGCCGACAACGCCTCCTGGACCTCGGTGGCTGAAGAGTCAAGACAACCGCTCAACGCACCTGAAGCACTCGACATCGGTGGGCATCTGTCCATCGCCTCCCTGGTCACTGGCTAGTGACCCAGAGCCCTGTCCCCTCTGCTTTCAGGTTCTTCAGAACTCCGATCCACTCTTGGATTCCACCCGGACACTTTTCTCCTGGTCGCCAGCAGCACTTTGCAGCAGATCGCCATAAGAACCGACGACGAAACCCGACCCCACAAGGCTACCTATGCACCCGGCTTCCTGGGTGAGGCAACACGAGTACTCCGGTGCCCTGCGGGTAGAGACTCTTCAAAGTCCTAGATCTCAAAGGGTTTTGTCCTCAGTCCTCTTTAAAGTGTCCCTTTCCTCTATTTTCCCGATCCCGACTTTCTCCATAGAAGTTAACGGCGCATCGCGTGTTGTGTATTTGCACTGCACGCGCTCTCCCGTGGGTCCCCTGTGTCACTACCTCTGGGTGGTTCTCATGTGGTCCAAAGCACTTCTAGAGGCTCTGGGCCTAGTGTCTGGTTCTGGGTCGTGGTTCGCATACCACTTTATTGGTATATGGTTTGAGTACGCCTAGGGCCCAAACGTGTATTTGTGCTATTACTGTGATTTAAGATCTTATAACCTATGTAGCTTGAACTCTAGCCTCATAAAGAGACTAGAGGGGTGTGTTTAGTAATAAATACATATATTTTGAATATATACCTGGTGTGGTGCTCTTTCATTTGGTCACTCAAGAGATTATAGACTGGTAAAACAAGCTGCTTTACATTCCCTTCAAGACTTAGCCTGAGAGGCTGCTCTCCATAGCTACCACTAGATAGCTTTCAATAGGTTGTCTTTAACCTACCTACCATAAGAGTCGATTTGGACTGGTGCAAAGGTGCCCACTATAATTAGTGGACAGCATATACTGAGCAACTTCTCACATTGGTGTGCAGCGTGTGGGATTCCAGCTTGCTATTGTTTTGCCAGATAATCTCAATTGAATTGATCAACTGAAAACCACTAAATACACCTAAGGTACATATAATTTAAAGCCTTAGAATATCAGTGAGTTCTACTGAACTTAGAGTTGTGTGTTAAGGGATAGCACAACCCTTTCTACAACTCAAGAGAGTTTAGTAGGCCACACTAGATAGGTAGTGCATACACCACACCACACTAGTAATGTCTTTAAAGCAGGATCTAGAGATGCCCTGCAGAAGCCATTGAGCTTCCCCTCTCAAGTATGACACACTCCCATTCTTGGAACTGAAGAGCTTTGTGTAACGTGAGGGAAATTAAGGACAGGCCAAAGTCCACCACCCAACACCTCCAGAGTTGTTGGTGGCTTATGATCTTAGTAGGTCTTCAGAGACTGAAGGGGTAGGAGCAGAGGGTGGGCCAGCAGATGAGGAAGGGGCCAGGGTACTACTACCCCAGCCCCCTCTGAAACTGACCAGGAGGGTGACAATGACCCTGACCTGGAGAACCCAATCCCTTCTGGGGAAGATGAAGATGAGGGATCTGGAGAACCACGCTTTGTCCCCCAGGAAGGATTACAGTGAGTGTGCTCAGAAAGTCTAGGTCTCCTTCTCCAGGAGTCCAACCACTCCTGGCACCTCAATAGGGAGCTTTGTTTCTTCCTCACAGGAGGGAATCCTCTCATGAGAGAAGAAAGAGCCTCAGTCCAGCATGAGGAAACTCAACTGGAGATCAGGAAGAAGCAATTGGCTTTAGATAGAGAATCCCTAGACTCTCCTTAGAGAGAGAGAAGAAAGTTGGGACTAGAGTCCCATGGTGGCAGCCATATCCCTAGAGATAGGGAAAGGTCCTATGACCATAGGAACCTGAGCAAGATTGTCCCTCCCTACCAGCAGTGGGGATGAGTCCACACACGCATGGATAACTGCTTTAAGAGGGCCTGTAAAGTACAGAAGTCCCTCAGAGCAGTGGGCAGCAATCTTGTGGCTCTCCTTTGCTGACAAAGGTAGGAGGACAAGCTCCTCACTGTTAGAGAGGAGGATGCTGACAATTACAAGGTCTGCGAAGAGTGCTCTTATTGATGGGTTTGGCCTAACCACTGAACAGTACAGGTTGAAGTTCAGAGACACCCAAAAAGCACAGACTCAAGACTGGGTAGACTATGTGGATTGTGCTCTGCCAAGGCTCTGGAAGGCTGGTTGATGGGCAGTAGAGGTGTGACTTCTCAGGATTGTATAATCTGATAATGAGAGAGCAGATTCTTAATAACTGTCAAACCAGCTGTTACATCAGTACCTGGTTGACTCTGATCTGACCTCTCCCCAAGAATTGGGAAAGAAGGCAGACAAATGGGTCAGAACCAGGGTGAAGCAGAAGGTACAGAACCAAGGTGGGGAAACCAGAAGCAAGATGCTAAGAACTCTGACAAGGGTGGGGAGAAGGGTAAAGATCAAAAGTCTTCATCAGGCCCCAAAAATCTTCTTCTGGTGGGGATTCCCAGTCTGCACAGGTAAGAGAGCCAATGAAAACCATGGTGCAAGGTGCCTTACAAGCAAAGACCCACTGGACCAGTGATTGCACCAAGTCCAAAGACTCCAGTCCAGCATCTCCGTGCCCCTAGGCACCTGTTCCCCCTAGTACAGTTGGTGGAAGTGCTCCAGCCAAGGGTTTAGTAGGGTTCACCCTGGGAACTGAGTTGGGCCTGACTTGAGTCAGGGAGCTGGCCCAGGCTGTGTTAGTCCTAGTGACGGCAGGCAGATGTGACTCCACTGTGAGTCCCAGTAATCTGGGCACAGTGCAACAGCCTTTAATCAATGAATGAGAGGCTTTGGGCATTTAGGGACACATGGGCAAGTGTCACAATGGTGACCAGCAAAGACCTTGTGCTACCTGGGCAGTTATACTCGGTGAAATGTACCAAGTGACCAATGCTAGCAATGTCAGAACAGACCATACTCTGGCAGTTGTTAACTTCTCCTGGGGAGGTAACTGGCCTTGAAGGTTGTAGGACATGCAACCTGGCCTCAGTCGAATGCTTGCTTGGCATATTAGAGACTCTGCTTGGGCAGAAGTGGAGCTCAGGACCCATGCAGAAATGCTGGGGATCCTGCAGATGTGTTTGCTGCTGACCAGGTCACAAGCTAAACTGTCTGAAACTTGAACAGGCCTTGGATTCTGGAAGAATGGACCAAGTGCCTTCCAAGAGGAGGAGTAGTAGGGTTAAGGCAGTGCCTTCCCCCTTGGCTCAGGAGGAAGATCAGTCCCATGAGGGGGATGATCTCAGCCCTGAAGAAGGAACTGTCCCAGGGCAGGCCTGACCAGGTTGAGTTCTTGGGGACAGGGGGACCTTCTGGGCAGATCTGAGCCAGGAGCAGCAGAGCTGCCCTCCCTTGAACCCTCAGACAGCAAGCTGCTGCTGAGGCTGCTGGGAAAGCTAGTGGTCCCCATACAGTGTATTGGGATGATGGACTCCTGTACTCAGAGAGTAGAGACCCCAAGCCTGGTGCTACCAGGAGGTTGGTAATACCTTTGAAGTTCAGGGGCTTCCTATTGACCCTAGCCCATGATATTCCCTTAGCAGGACACCTAGGCCAGAACAAGACTCGGGACAGAATTGTCCCTCACTTTCACTGGCCCCACATGTCTGAAGACAGTAAGGAGTTTTGTCGCTCCTGTGTAACCTGCCAAGCCAGTGGCAAAGCAGGTGGCACTACAAGGCCCCCTGATACCACTACCTGTGGTGGGGGTGCCCTCTTGAGAGGGTGAGATTGACATTGTTGGTCCATGGATCCCCAAACAGCATCTGGGCTGCAGATTTATACTGGTGGTAGTGGATCATGCCACCAGGTATCAGAGGCTATACCCCTTGGGACCACTACAGCACCTGTAGTGGCAAGGGCCCTCCTGGGAATTTTCTCAAGATGGGCTTTCCTAAGGAGCTGGTATCAGACAGGAGTGCAAACTTCATGTCTGGGTACTTAAAGGCAATGTGGAAGGAGTGCGGAGTTACTTATAAGTTCACCACACCCCTATCACCCACAATGCAAGTGGTTTAGTTGAGAGATTCAACAAAACCTTGAAGGGCATGATTAAGGGCTCTGAAAAGCTTAGGCGTAGATGGGACATACTCTTGCCCTGCCTTATTCGCATATAGGAGGTGCCTCAGAAGGGGGTTGGTTACAGCCCTTTTGAACTTCTGTTTGGCCACCCTGTGAGCGGGTCCACTGTGCTTGGTGAAGGAAGGATGGGAGTTACCTCTCAAGCCCCCAAAGCAAGATATAGTGGACTATGTACTTGGTCTCCGCTCCCAGGATGGCTGAGTACATGAAAAGGCAACCAAAAACCTTGAGGCTGGCCAGGAACTTCAAAGGCCTGGCATGACCAAAAGGCTGTCCTAACTGTTTACCAGCCAGGACAGAAGGTGTGGGTGTTGGAGCCAGTGGCCCCAGCAGCTCTCCAAGACAAAATGGAGTGGACCCCACACTATTGTTGAGCAGAAGGGTGAGGTCACCCACTTAGTAGACCTGGGAACACCCAGAGTCCCCACAGGGTTCTCCATGTCAACAGACTTAAGCCATATGTGGACAGGGCAGACATGGGCTTGCCTCATGGCTACTGATGAAGGGCAGGAGGAAGAGAGTGACCCACTCCTGACCTGCTCTCACAGAACCCTGACGATGGGTCAGTTGAGTGGGGCAACCTTGGCAGAGCAGCCTCACTACTTGTAGCAACAAACTGATTGCAGGCAAGTCCTCAATCAGTTTAGACATATGTTTTTCTCTGACACCCAGTCAGACCACCTGGTGCACTCATGAAGTGGACACTGGGGACAGTCTGCCCTATTAAGAAAACTTTAAGACTTTACGTCAAACGAAAGCATACTTGTATTCATGTCATACTGATCTTTGTATTCAGAATGAACTTACTCAGTTCAAGGTGTTCGCAGAATTGGGAGTCCCGATTGAGACTCCTCAGATAGCCCTTGGGCTGGTCGTAATCCCGAGTAGCCCTAAACCTCAGGACATTTCTCAGTGGTGGGAGAAGTAGAGATGAGGTCTCGCGTAGACTACAGGGCGCCTAAATGCAGAATACCGACAGGACTGAATAGACCCATTCAATACCCAGGGCAGATGAGCTCAGGACTACTAACTTTAGGCCTCTGCCAAATACCTTCTATGCACATTTGAGCCTTAACAGCTGGATCTACTCGGCTTAGAGTAGCAAAGTTAGGACTCCTAACTTTAGGACTCCCTAAATGCCTTCTGTGAATACCGCAAGTCTTAAAGTTGTGATTTTTCTCATTTTTAGGAGTTGTAAAGTTAGGACTGACTAACTTGGGACCCCTAAATGCCTTCTGCGAATACCCGAGGAGTCTTACCAGTCTAGGATTTTCTCCAGTTTAGGAGAGTAAAAGTAAGTTAGGACTCCTGACTTTAGGACTCCTTTAAAGGCCTTCTGTGAATACCGTGAAAGTCTTAAGTTAGGATTTTTCTCATTTTTAGGAGTTGTAAAGTTAGTAGACTACTAACTTTAGGACTCCTAAATGCCTTCTGTGAATACCGAAAGTCTTAAAAAGTTAGGATTTTTCTCAGTTTAGGAGTAGTAAAGTTAGGAGTCTTAACTCTTACTTACTCCTAAACTGAGAAAATCTCAATCTTAAAGACTTTCGGTTCATTCACAGAAGGCATTTAGGAGCTCCTAAAAGTTAAGACTACTAACTT
Organism: Calotriton arnoldi; assembly: GCA_963921515.1. Lineage (NCBI taxonomy): Eukaryota > Metazoa > Chordata > Amphibia > Caudata > Salamandridae > Calotriton > Calotriton arnoldi. The sequence goes on along the minus strand of CAWUFW010020544.1, from coordinate 4,233 downwards.
CTGTGAATACCGGAAATGAGTAAGTTCTAATTCTCTGTGAATACCAAAATGAGTAAGTGTATTCCCGTGAATACCAAAAGGTGCACTCATGAAGTGGACACTGGGGACAGTCTGCCTATTAAAAACAAGATTTATAGGCAACCTGACCATGTCAGGGACTGTATCAGGACTGAAGTCCAGAAGATGTTGGAATTGGGAGTGATTGAGCCCTCAGATAGCCCTTGGGCTAGTCCAGTAGTCCTAGTACCTAAACCTCACACCAGTGGTGGGAAAAGAGAGATGAGGTTTTGTGTAGACTACAGGGGCCTCAATGCAGTCACTAGGACTGATGCCCATCCAATACCCAGGGCAGATGAGCTCATAGATACTTTGGCCTCTGCCAAATATCTCAGCACATTTGACCTAACAGCTGGCTACTGGCAGATCAGACTAGCTGATGCTGCAAAGCCCAAAACAGCATTTTCAACCCCTAGTGGGCATTATCAATTTGTGGTGATGCCTTTGGTCTGAAAAATGCACCTGCCACTTTCCAGAGGTTGGTGAACACAGTTCTCACAGGACTGGAGGCCTATAGTGCAGCTTATCTAGATGATATTGCTGTCTTTAGCTCCACCTGGGAGGATCACCTGGTCCACCTCAGGAATGTTTTACAGGCCCTGCAAAAGGCAGGCCTGACTATCAAGGCCACTAAGTGCCAGATAGGGCAGAGTCAGGTTGTGTACCTGGGCCACCTTGTGGGTGGAGGCCAGGTTCAACCTTTGCAGAGCAAGATCCAGACCATCATGGACTGGACTGCTCCCACTACCCAGACTCAGGTGAGAGCCTTCTTAGGCCTGACTGGGTACTATAGGAGATTTGTCAAGGGGTATGGATCAATAGTGACACCCTTGAATGACTTAACTTCTAAGAAAATGCCCAAAAAGGTTCAGTGGACAGTTAGCTGTCAAAAGGCATTTGATGACCTCAAGCAGGCCATGTGCACTGCTCCAATTCTGCAGAGTCCTGATTACTCCAAGAAGTTCATTGTTCAAACTGATGCATCTGAATTGGGGGTAGGGGCTGTACTGTCACAATTGAATGAAGAAGGTCAGGATCAGCCAGTAGCTTTTATTAGCAGAAGGCTGACCCCTAGAGAGAAACGTTGGTCAGCCATAGAGAGGGAGGCCTTTGCTGTGGTCTGGGCTCTGAAGAAGTTGAGGCCATACTTGTTTGGTACACACTTCCTGGTTCAGACAGACCATAAGCCCCTCTTATGGCTAAAACAAATGAAGGGTGAAAACCCCAAACTGCTTAGGTGGTCCATTTCCCTACAGGGGATGGACTTTACAGTGGAACATAGGCCTGGGAGTAACCATGCGAATGCAGATGGACTCTCTAGGTATTTCCACTTAGAACATGAAGACTTAACTGGGCAAGGTTAGTTTAATGTCCCTACGTTTGGGGGGGTTGTGTAGGAGAGTAGGATCTGCTTCACAGGGGTACCCCCACTTTTTGCTGATACTTCACTGGTTTTCGACATTAGTCTGGCTGGGGCCCTGCTATTCAGAACCCCAGCCTAGCTGTTTCCTCTTTAAAAGGGTCTCCATGTGCCTTAGGCACATCTCTGATTGGGATCTGGAGTGCCCTTGTAAGTCCCTAGTATATGGTATACTATGTACCAAGGGCATAGGTACCTCAGAGGCCTGCCAGGGGCTGCAGCATATATTATGCCACCCCTGGTAGGCCATCCAAACTGACACCACAGGTCTGCTACTGCAGCCTGGGTAAGGTGGTGCATGCACCCTTTGCTGTGGTATAGGTTACCTATATCACTAAATGCATACACACATATAAACCTATAAGTCACTCCTAAGGCAGGCCTTATCAATCCTAAAGGCAGAGTGCATGGTTCCTATGTGAGAGGGTGCCCTGCATGAGCAGGGCCCCTCTGCAGCGTTCGGAGACCATCTCTGATGCTGTTTGTAGTGCAGCCTGACCATATACTCTTAAACGCATTATATCCTCGCGGTAAAATGCTAACTATGGAATGGCTGCACCGAAACATGTCGTGTTTGGTGTCAAACATCTTGGAATACTACCCCCCGCCAATCCTGGCGGCGGGGGTAGCATTCCACCCTTCTAGAGGGAAAGGCATGTTAACTCTGACGAGTCCGGTAACTTCTTTCCAGAGCCCTGGCATCACAAAATGGATGCTGCTGCCACAGACACGAGTCTGGCCTCCTGCTGCTGGACGAAACTCCGGCAGGGGAGGCCTGGACAATAGGTTTCTGTCCCAGGGAGGTGTGACCACCTCCCCAGACAGGACAATGTGTATTGGGGCTGGGCGGGAGCACTTTCGGGTGCTTTGAAGTCCTGCACTGGGGGCACATTTGGTGTCCCTGTGCATACCCCAGTTCAAACCGGATCAGGGGCTTGCAGCCCCTGCTTTGGCGCGAACTGGACAAAGGGAAAGGGGTGTAGCCACCCCTCTGCCCTGACCCACCCATAGGTGGGGCCACAGAGTAGTCCATCCCCTATTTTTGGAATAAAGGTAGGAACCCAGTCCTTAGGACTTTAGATTATACCTGGACGAAACTCTGAAACAGAATCCTGGACCTTCGACGCTCTACTCACGATTAGAGGACTGAAGAATCTCCCTTGGGGTCAAGGAGTGACTCCCTGCTTGGCAGGCACCAAAGAAGCATCTGTCCGGTTCGCATCACTGAAGCTCCTGTCGGACGCCGAAGTCATCGCATCACCAGAGGTGGATTCTCAGACTTCCCCGAGGCTACCCTGAGTCCCCAGCAAAGCTGAGGCCCGTGGCTATCGTGGGTGACTTGAGACCGTGACCCCTGGACACCGAGCACACTTGCAAGTGCACCATCTTCTGGGTCTCCCAAGAAGTCGTGCTTTGGGCTCCGAGTAGCCCTAGCCTCCAGCACCACCTGCACCGAAGATCACTGGCCCCCACTCCACGAGTGTCCTGTAAGCCAGCTCCACGTGCGGCGTCACGAGGCTCCTTCGCGGTCGCTAGCCCGTTGGCTAGTAGCCCTTACCGAAGGCCAATCTTTTCTTTACTTGGCAGTCTGGTTGCTCCAGGCCTGCCCTCACTTACCCTTGCTGGGTGAGTTCCCCAGACCTTGCTGGTCTGCACCATCGACGATCTACAGCTTACATCGAGACTTGCCGTTGCCAAGGCTTGTTGGGTCCAATCTGGTCGCCGACACCGCAGCACTCGACAGACATCGAGCACCAGCCCGAATCCTGCTCCTGGTCGCCGACAACGCCTCCTGGACCTCGTGGCTGCAGAGATCGAGACGACCGTCAACGCACCTGAAGCACTCGACATCGGTGGGCATCTGTCCATCGCCTCCCTGGTCACTGGCTAGTGACCCAGACTCTGTCCCCTCTGCTTTCAGGTTCTTCAGAACTCCGATCCACTCTTGGATCCACCCGGACACTTTTCTCCTGGTCGCCAGCAGCACTTTGCAGCAGATCGCCATAAGAACCGACGACGAAACCCGACCCCGAAAGGCACCTATGCACCCGGCTTCCCTGGGTGAGGTAACACGAGTACTCCGGTGCTCCCGTGGGTAGAGACTCTTCAAAGTCCTAGATCTCAAAGGGTTTTGTCCTAGTCCTCTTTTAAAGTGTCCCTTTCCTCTATTTTCCCGATCCCGACTTTCTCCATAGAAGTTAACGGCGTATCGCGGTTGTGTATTTACACTGCACGCTGTCTCCCGTGGGTCCCCTGTGTCACTACCTTGGGTGGTTCCTTGTGGTCCAAGCACTTCTAGAGGCTCTAGGCCTAGTGTCTAGTTCAGTCGTGGTTCGCATACCACTTTATTGGTATATGGTTTGGTACGCCCCTAGGGCCCAAACGTGTATTTGTGCTATTACTGTGATTTAAGATCTTATAACCTATGTACTTCGAACTCTAGCCTCATAAAGAGACTAGAGGGGTGTGTTTAGTAATAAATACATATATTTTGAATATATACCTGGTGTGGTGCTCTTTCATTTGGTCACTCAAGAGATTATAGACTGGTAAAACGAGCTGCTTTACATTCCTTCAAGACTTAGCCTGAAGGCTGCTCTCCATAGCTACCACTAGGATAGCTTTCAATAAGGTTGTCTTTAACCTATCTACCATAAGAGTCGATTTGGACTGGTGCAAGGTGCCCACTATAATTAGTGGACAGCATATGCCAGGCCAACTTCTCACAACACAGCAGCAGACGAGGAGGAGTCCCT